>JAHHZJ010006287.1:0-12122 GCA_021437245.1 Aegilops speltoides | reverse complement strand
AGCATGGACTTTGGTGGACTTGCCCGATGATCGGCAAGCCATTGAGATAAATGGATTTAAGAAGACGGACGGGACGGTAATGTCACCGTTTATGAAGCTCAATTGTTGTAAGAGTTTTTCACAAGTTCAAGGAGTTGACTACGGAGATTTTTCATCCGTAGCGATGCTTAAGTCCGCAATCATGTTAGCATAAGTCATTTATGAAATCGCGATGGATGCAAAACGAGTTTCTTACCGGAGGAAAGGTTGTATGTGATACAATTAGAAAAGTTTTTCGATCCTAAGGATGCTAAAGGTATGCTACCCACATCCTTCTAAGGACCGGAGTAAGCATCTCGAGTTGGAATGGCGCTTTGATGAGATGATCAAAGATTTTGGGTTTATAAAAGTTTATGAGAAACTTGTATTTCCAAAGAAGTGAGGGGAGCACTATAAATTTCTCGATGAGTATATGTTTTGATATTGTTGATCGTAAATGATGTAGAATTTCCGAAAGCATATAGGGTTATTTGAAAAGTGTTTTTCAATGGAAAACCGGATTAGGTATTTGAATAATAAGCATCAAGATTATAAGATAGATCAAAATGCTTAATAGTACTTTCAAATGAGCACCATTTTGACATGATCTTGAAGGTGTTCAAGATGGATCACCAAAGAAGGAGTTCTTGCCGAGATTAAAGTTAAGACTTAAAGCTCACCAGCAGAAAGAGAAAGGACAAAGGTCGCCCCTATGTTTTACGAGCTTATAGTATGCTATGTCGGTACCGACCAAGTGTGCCTTCCATGAGTCAATACAAGAATGATCCAGAATGGATCATTGGACAACGGTCAAAATTGTCCTTGGAGTAAATTGACATGTTTTCGATTATGGAGGTGATAAAGAGTTCGCAAAGGTTACGCCGATGAAGCTTTAACACCTATCCGAGTGACTCGAGTAGCAAACCGATACGATAGTGGAGCAACATTTGAATAGCTCCAAGTGGAGCGTGGAAGCAGATTTACAATGACCTAGAGATTTTGGGACATACGGATCTGAATGTTGCACCTGACTAAAAACCTCTCCAAGCAAAACATGATCAAACCCCTTAACTCATTGAGTCTTAATCACATGATGATGTGAACTAGTTTAATGACACTAGTAAACTTGGATGTTGGTCACATGGGGGACTGTCAATGTTAAATCACATGGGATGTGAACTAGATTATTGACTTAGTGCAAGTGGGAGATGTTAAATATGCCCTAGAGGCAATAATAAAAGTATTATTATATTTTTGTTCATGATAATTGTCTTTATTCATGCTATAATCAGATTATCCGGAAATCGTAATACATGTGAATACAAGACCACAATATGTCCCTTAGTGAGCCTCTAGTTGACTAGCTCACAGATCAACAGATAGTCATGGTTTCGGCTATGGACATTGGATGTCGTTGATAACGGATCACATCATTAGGAGAATGATGTGATGGACAAGACCCAATCCTAAGCATAGCACAAAGATCGTAGTTCGCTTCTAGAGCTTTTCCAATGTCAAGTATCTCTTCCTTAGACCATGAGATCGTAACTCCTTGACACCGAGGAGTTTTGGTGTATCAAACGCACAACGAATCGGGTGACTATAAAGGTGCACTAAGTATCTCCGAAGTGTCTGGGTTGACACGGATCGAGATGGATTTGTCACCCGAAAGGAGGGTATTCGCCCACTGAACATCATAATGTGCACAATGTGAAAGGGGTTGATCACGGATGATGTGTTTGAACGAGTAAAGAGACTTGCCGGAACGAGATTGAACAAGGTATCGATACCGACGATCAATCTCGCAAGTAAAATACCGCTAGACAAAGGGAATTGTATACGGATCGACGAGTCCTTGACATCGGTTCATCCGATGAGATCATCGTAAATGGGGAGCCAACATGGGTATCCGATCCCGCTGTTGGTTATTGACCGGAGAACGCCTGGCCATGTCTACATGTCTCCGAACCCGTAGGGTCTACACCTTAAGGTCTGGCGACGCTTAGGGTTATAAAGGAAGCTTGTATGTGGTTACCAATGTTGTTCGAGTCCCATGAGATCCGGACGCCACGAGGAGTTCGAATGGTCCGGAGGTAAAGATTTATATATGGGAAGTCCTGTTTGGTCACCGAAAAGTTTCGGTTTTATGAGCACGGACCACGGAGGGTCCCGGGTCCACCAAGTGGGGCCACCACCCCGAGGGCTGGTGGGCCATGTGGGAGGAAAAGCCCCGTGGGCTGGGGCCCCACAAGGCCCAAGGCCAGGAGGGGGAGGGCAAACCTAGCGATGGGCCCCAAGGCCCATGCCCCTCAGGCCCCTCTCCCCCCCTCGGCCCCCCCCATCCCATCTAGGGCTGGCCGACCCCTGGGGGTGGGAACCCTGAGGGGGGCCGCCCCCTCCCCTATAAATAGTGAGGCCTGGGCGCCCAGAGAACACGTATCACGTGATTCGATCTCCCTTTGGTTGCAGCCTCCCCCCAAGTACTCCTCCTCCCGGGTGCTTAGCGGGCTGGATTGCCACATCATCCACCACCACCACGCCGTCTGCTGCTGGATGGAGTCTTCTCAACCCTCCCCTCCTGCTGATCAAGGCGGGAGACGCCCCCGGGCTGTACGGGTTGAACGCGAGGTGCCGTTGCTCGCACTTGATCATCGGTGATTTGAATCACGACGAGACGCCATCAACCCCGCTCACTTGAACGCTCGCTTAGCGATCTCAAGGGTATGTAGATGCACTTCTTTCACTGTTGGTTTCTCCATAGATAGATCTTGGTGACACGAGGAAAATTTTGAATTTCGCCACGCTCCCAACACATGCCTCCGCGACGCGCCGGGCGAGCCCGGCGTGGTCCATGGGCTCGACACCACCTTGACGCTTTGTTCCCTCCCGGGTGCCCCCGCCGGCCGCACTAACAGCCGATCCAAACCAAAGAGCCGGACTACCGCCAGAAGCCGCGACCAACCGGACCACCGGAGTTTCGCCCGGGATAGCACGGCTAAGCTTTGCCCACTTATCAAGGCCATCGAGACTGACGATGTGCGGGCGGCATATGCCGCCGGCCTCCCTTCCGCCACCCAACCCCACCCAGGATCCGACCGCCTCCGTGCCGGAGCAAAAGGGGTCCCCCACCCGCACCCTACAAACCCATCCCACCATCCCCGCCACCCTTTCTGTCGCACCACCTCCCAGTCCAAGACACCATTTCCCACCACGCCTTGCTCATTCCATATCCCGGCACAACCTTTTCGACATCCGCGCTTTCGTGAGAACGCCGGCACTCATTAGTCCGCGGCCATCGGCCTTTCCGCCCCGGTTTTTTTAACAACCCCCCGCAGATGTCACCCCATGGCCCCTTTAATCCAGAAAAACTCTATCACTTTGAGCCAGCCAAGATCACGGTCGTTTACGCCGCCGAGGATGACCACCGAGCTTGAAGCCATCGGTTTCCAGCTCGCACTCCGCATCCACTTCGCCCAAACTTCCTTGGCCACATCTACACCATTACCAAGACGGATCATGGATGATGAACGACTCCATCCGTCATCGCCCTTTTTTCAAGGGCAAAGGTTGTTCACCGAGCTCCCCAACCTAGACATTCTGGTCGACCTGCACGACATGGCAAGATCTCCCCGGACGCCCCCATGACCCTTCTCCTTCCTGCGATTCCGAACAATTTGACGGCATTGGCTTCGGGAACTTAATAGGGTTTCTTCCGGCTGGCAATGGCAACCCCGCCCAATGGGTGTTGCATAGTAATTTCAAAAATTTCCACGCACACGCAAGATCATGGGATGATATAGCAACGGAGGGAAGAGGTTGTTACGTTGTTGGGGAACGGTAATTTCAAAAATTTCCACGCAAACGCAAGATCATGGTGATGTATAGCAACGAGAGGGGGAGTGGTTTCACGACTTGGAGACCGGGCGAAGCGATCACAACGGAGGAAATAGTCGACGCTTCCTCGCGATCCGACCATCCCCGCCGCATCCCGTTTTGACACCAAGCCGATGACATCCCAGACCATCCAGCCGAGGTCGAGGGAGAGTTCCCAAACGACGGGCGCAGGACGATCTTGATGTTCTACCGAAGTCACTTAAGCTTCAAATATGACCGAGGTGGAATATGGTGGAGGGGGCACCCGCACGGCAAGGAACCATCCGAGATCAAACTTTGTGTTCTAGGGTGCCCCTGCCCCGTATATAAAGGAGCAAGGGGGGGGGGCCGGCCCGAGGGCTGGAGGAGTCCTACCCCACCGGAGTAGGACTCCCTTCCTAGTTGGAGTGGGGGAGGGGAAGAAAGGGGGCGCCTTTGTCCTATTCGGACTAGGGGGGGCCCGCCGCCCCTGGCCGCCCCCTCCTCTTCCCTCGAGGCCCACTAAGGCCCAATAGCCTTCGAGGGTTCCGTAACCCCTGATCCGAAAATCCCGATTTCACCCAACCATTCCAACTCCAAATATAGGCTTCCAATATATCAATCTTTATGTCTCGACCATTTGAGACCTCGCCATGTCCGTGATCACATCCGGGACTCCAACTTCTTCGACATCAAAATACATAAACTCATAATATAACCATCAAACCTTGGCGGGGACCCTACGGCGAGAACAATGTAGACATGACAGACACGCCTCCGTCAATAACCAACAGGACCGATGCCCATATTGGTTCCTACATATTCTAAAGATCTTTATCGGTCGATCGATAACAACATACGTTGTTCCTTTGTCATCGTATGTTACTTTGCCCGAGATTCATCGCCGATCCAATACCTAGTTCAATCTGCTACGCAAGTCTTTACCGCTCAATACATCATCTCAAGCTAACTCATTAGTTGTAATGTTGCAAGGCTTAAGTGATTGTTTACCGAGGGCCCAGAGATACCTCTCCCAATCGGAGTGACAAAACCTAATCTCAAATACCCAACCCAACATCGCCTTTGGAGACACCTGAGTACCCTTTATAATCACCCTTAGCCAGACGCTTTGGTAGCACCCAAAGTGTTCCTCCTAAACGGAGTTGCATAACTCATAGTTAAGGAACATGTATATGTCATGGATAAAAAGAGCAACATACTAAACGATCGGGTGCTAAGCTAATGGAATGGGTCATGTCAATCGATCATTCTACTAATGATGTGACCTTGTTAATCAAATAACCCTTGTTCATGGTCGGAAACATAACCATCTTTGATTAAAAGCTAGTCTAGTAGAGGCATACTAGTGACATCTTGTTTGTCTATGCATTCCACATGTATTATGTTTCCTTAATACAATTCTAGCATGAATGATAAACATTTATCATGAAATAAGGAAATAAATAATAACTTTATTATTGCCTCTAGGGCATATTTCCTTTTCCCACTTGCACTAGAGTCAATAATCTAGATTACATAGTAATGATTCTAACACCCATGGAGTCTTGGTGCGATCATGTTTTGCTCGTGGAAGAGGCTTAGTCAACGGGTCCGAACATTCGATCCGTATGTATCTTGCAAATCTCTATGTCTCCCACCGACTAAGTCCCGATGGAATTGAAGCGCCTTTGATGTGTTGGTCCTCTTTGAAACTGGATTCCTTCCAAGGCAATTGCTCCAAAGATTGCACGAAGATTTTCATTGACCCATGCATAGGTATGACACCTAGATCGGATATGAACCCCTTCATCCGCATTTCATTAGCTGCTTCCGTTGCTATGTACTCCGCTTCACATGTAGATCCCGCTATGACGCTTTGTTTAGAACGCACAACCGACAGCTCCTCCCTTAGTGTAAACGATCCGTCGATTTAGAATCGTCGATCGTGTCAAAGCTTGCATCAACGTAACCATTTACGGGAGCCTTTGTCACCTCCATATAGAAACATATCCTTAGTCCTTTTCGGTATTTCAGATGTTTGCCCGGATCCCCTCGATTACTTTGGTACCTCCTAAACTTATAGCAAGGCACACATCGGTCTGGTACACAGATTGCATACATGATAGAGATGGTCAAGCATAGGAACATCTTCCATTTTCTCTATCTTCGCAAAGGGTCGGGCATTGAGTCTTACTCAATTTCACACCTTGTAACACGGCAAGAACCCTTTTGCTTGATCCATTTTGAACTTCTTCAAAATTTTGTCAAGGTATGTGCTTTTGAAAGTCCAATGCGCCTTGATCTATCTCTATAGATCTTAATGCCCAATATGTAAGCAGCTTCACCGAGGTCTTTCATTGAAAAACTCTTATTCAAGTATCCCTTTATTTCCAAATTTATATCATTTCGATCAGCAATATGTCATCTACAATAATATCGAAATGCCAGAGCTCCCACTCACTTTCTTGTAAATACAAAGCCCAAAATTCAGATGAACCCAAATGCTTTGATTACACTATCAAAGCGCTTATTCCAACTCCGAGATGCTTGCACTAGTCCATAAATGGATTGGAGCTTGCATACTTTGTTAGCCCCCTTTGGATCGATAAAACCTTCCGTTGCATCATATACAACCTTCTTCCAAATCCATTCAGAATGCAGTTTTACATCCATTTGCCAAATTTCATAATCATAAAATGCGCAATTGCAACATGATTCGGATGACTTAAGCATCGCAGGGTGAGAAGGTCTCATCATAGTCAACCTTGAACTTGTCGAAACCCTTTATAAAGTCGAGCTTTGTAGAAAGAATATTACCGCCCCCTTTCTTCTTGAAGATCCACTTGTTTTCTATTGCTTGCCACCCGCAAGTCAACCAAAGTCCATACTTTGTTTTTACATGGATCCCATCTCGATTTCATGGCCTCAAGCCATTTTATGGAATCGGCTCACCATCGCTTCTTCATAGTTCGGAGGTTCATCATGATCTAGTAGCATGATTTTAACAGGATTACTGCACACTGCGGATCATACCGTGACCAGGTTTTCCAAGTAACTTGATCTAAGTTTCATGATCAACATCATCAACTTCCTCACTACTTTGTAGGTGTCTCGTAAACCGTTTCGCAAAACTACTTTCAAGTAAGGGAGAAGGTACAATTACCTCATCAAGTTCTACTTTCCTCCCACTCACTTCTTTCGAGAGAAACTCCTTCTAGAAAGGATCCATTCTAGCAACAAATGTCTTGCCTTCGGATCGTGATAGAAGGTGTACCCAACCCTCCTTTGGGTATCCTATGAAGACACATTCGAGGGTTCGAGCTATCGTTGAAGCTTTTTCACATAAGCATCGATCCCCAAACTTTAAGAACGATAACTTTGGTTTTTGCTAAACCATAGTTCATAAGGTGTCGCCTCAACGGATTTCACGGTGTTCTACCAAGGTGAATGCCGCCCTAGAGCATAACCCAAAACGATAGGGAAATCAGAGACATCATAGATCGCACATATCTAGTAAAGACGAACACGCTCGACACACCATTACTGGGTGTTCCGGTGGGGTTGAAACTATTCCGCATTGTTTCAAATTAGACCAAACTCGAACTCAAATATTCACCTCCACGACGATCGAGAAATTTAATTTTTTGTTACGATGATTTTCAACTTCACTCAAATTTTTTGAACTTTTCAAATGTTTCAGATTTATGTTTCATTAATAGATATACCATATCCGCTTAAGTCATCCGTGAAGGTGAGAAAATAACGATATCCGCCATTTAGCCTCAACATTCATTGACCACATACATCCGGTGTATGATTTCCAACAAATCTGTTGTTTCCATAGTATCAAGAACGGGTTTTAGTCATCTTCCCATAAGGCACGGTTCGAAGTGCCAAGTGATTCATAATCAAGGACTCCAAAAGTCCATCAAGATGGAGTTTCTTCATGCGCTTTAAACGATATGACCTAAACGGCAAGGCCACAAATAAGTTGCACTATCATTATCAACTCAGTTTTTGGTTTCAACATTTGAATATGTGTATCACTACTATCGAGATTCATCAAAAATAGACCACTCTTCAAGGGTGCATGACCATAAAAGATATTACCATATAAATAGAACAACCATTATTTCTCGATTTAATGAATAACCGCCTCGGATCAAACAAGATCCAGATATAATGTTCATGCTCAACGCAACCAAATAACAATTATTTAGGTCTAAAACTAACCCAAGGTAGATTAGAGGTAGCGTTCAACGCGATCACATCGATTTTGGAACCATTTCCCACGCCGATCGCCACCTGCCCTTGCCGTTGTTCGCTAATCCGAGTCCCCTTTCGAGGAAATATTAGCAAGAACCAGATCAAATACCTAGGTGCTACATCTAGTAAGGTAACATCAATAACATGTATATCACATATACCTTTGTTCACCTTGCCATCCTTCTTATCCGCCAAATACTTGGGGGCCCGCTTCCAAAGGACACCTGGCAAGAAGATCGCGGCTTAGGTCCGATTGGGTTTTTCTCCGAGCAGAACTTGCTTGTTCTTTTGAAGTTCCCCTCTTCTTCCCTTTGCCTTCTTCTTGAAACTAGTGGTCTTATTGACCATCAACACTTGATGCTCCTTTTGATTTCTACCTCGCAGCCTTTCAGATTGTAAGAGCCTGTATAGTCTTTACTAACCCTTGCATATTATAGTTCATCACAAAGCCTTTGTAGCTTGGTGGCGTGATTGAAGAATTATGTCAATGACACAATCATCCGGAAGATTAACTCCCAATTGTGTCAAGTGATTGTAGTACCTGACATTCCGAGTATGTGTTCACTAATGTAACTATTCTCTCCATCTTGCAGCTATAGAACTTATTGGAGACTTCATATCTCTCAATCCGGCATTCTATTGGAATATTAACTTCAACTCCTAGAACATCTCATATGCTCCATGACGCTCAAAACGCCGTTGAAGTCCCGTTCTAAGCCGTAGCATGGCACATCGAACTATAGAGTAGTCATCAGCTTTGCTCGCCAGACGCTCACAACATCCGTGTTGCTCCAAAGAAGAGTTCGCACCCAGGTGCATCCAGATTTAGCTCTTCCAGGCAGAATGAGGATAATCTCCGTTACGACCCAATCCGTAATTGCTACCATCATCTTTCAACTTTGCTTTCAAGGAATGCATTAAAATTCAACGAATAACAAGACGAGCCATCTATCTACAATCAAACATAAACAAGCAAGATACTATCAGTACTAAGTTCATGACAAATTTAAGTTCAATTAATCATATTATTTAAGAACTCCCACTTAGACGACATCTCTAGTCATCTAAGTGATCACGTGATCCAAATCAACTAAACCATAACCGATCATCACGTGAAATGGAGTAGTTTTCAATGGTGAACATCTTATGTTGATCATATTCGCTATATGATTCACGCCGACCTTTCGGTCTCCGTGTTCCGAGTCCATATCTGCATATGCTAGGCTCGCAAGTATAACCCGAGTATTCTCAGGTGCAAAACTGGCTTGCACCCGCTGTAGATGGACGGGGCTTATCACACCGATCATCACGGGTGTCCGGGCATGACGAACTTTGGCAACGGTGCATACCGGGAGAACACTTTGATAATTTAGTGAGAGATCATCTTATAATGCTACCGTCAATCAAAGCAAGATAAGATGCATAAAGGATAAACATCACATGCAATCAATATAAGTGATATGATATGGCCATCATCATCTTGTGCTTGTGATCTCCATCTTGCAGCACCACCATGATCACCATCGTCACCGCCGACACCTTGATCTCCATCGTAGCATCGTGTCGCCTCGCCATCTATGCTTTCATATCGCTACCGCTTAGTGATAAAGTAAAGCAATTACGTGGCATTTATTTCATACAATAAAGCGACAACCATATGGCTCCTGCCCGCTATCGATAACTTCGTTACAAAACATGATCATCTCATACAATAAAATATAGCATCACGTCTTAATTCATATCACATCACAACATGCCCGTAAAAACAAGTTAGGACGTCCTCTACTTTGTTGTTGCAAATTTTACGTGCTGCTATGGGCTTAAGCAAGAACCAATCTCACCCACGCATCAAAACTACAACGATATTTCATTAAATAGACTCGTTTTAACCTTCTCAAGGACCCAAAAGCATTTCGTTCAATCTAAAGAGAGAGACAGACACCCGCCGCCACCTTTAAGCACCGAGTGCTCGTGAAGGTGAAACCAGTCTCGCGATAAGCGCGACTGCAGTCGTCTGGTCCGGCCGCACCATCTCACAATACCGCTGAACCAAAGTAGTAGACATGTCGGTAGGTAGTATGACTTGTATCGTTACAACTCACTTATAGGTTCTACTCGCATAAAACATCAAACCACATAAAACCTAGGCTCGGATGCCTTTGTTGCTAGAACGAGTAATTTCAAAAAAATTTTCCTACACACGCAAGATCATGGTGATGCATAGCAACGAGGGGAGTGGTTAGCCCACTAGACCTCGAGATTAAGCGGAAGCGATCAGCAACGTAGTGGATGTAGTCAGACGTTTCCTCACGATCCAACTGATCCAAGCGCCAAGTATCTCAAGACCTCCCGAGTTCTTGGACACATCGGTGACATACCGATGACGTCTCTGGCTCTCCATCCAGCAAAGATTCGAGGAGAGGTTCACACAAGACTAAGGCGTGGTGGACGGTCTTGACACCATCAATGCAGGCCAAGCACCAGCTTACGACAACATGACTGAGGTGGATTATGGTGGAGGGGCACCGACACGGCTAAGGAAATCCATCTCAAGGATCAACTTGTGTGTTTCCTTGGGTGCCCCCTGCCCTGAGCACAAAGGAGGGGGAGGTGCGCTGGCCTTGGAGGAGGAAGGCGCGGAGGAGTCTCCATCTCACTGTGAGTAGATTCTCCAATCCTAGCTGGATAGAGAGGACTGGGGGAAGAGAAAGAGGAAGAGGTCACCTCTCTCTTAGTCCTAGTCCCGGACTAGGAGAGGTGGGAGGCGCCGCCTCCCCCAGGCTGCTCTTCCTCTTCTCCACCATGGCCCACTATGGCCCATTTACCTCCCCGGGTTCCGTAGAATCTTTCTCGGCAGAACCTGACTTCCGCGTGGAACCATTCCAACTCCAAAGTTAGGCTTCCAATATATCAATCTTTATGTCTCTACCATTTCGAGATTCTCGCTATGTCCGTGATCACATCCGGGACTCAACTCCTTCGTGACATCAAAATACACAAACTCATAATATAACCGCCATCGAAACCTTGTTGCGTACGGACCCACTGGGTTTTGAATTAATGTAGATATGACCTAGAACTATTCTCTCAATAACCAATAGCGGGACCTGGATGCCCATATTGGTTCCTACATATTCTACTTAAGATCTTTATCGTCAGATCAAGCATAACAACATATCGTTGTCCCTTTGTCATAGATAAGTTACTGCCTCGAGATTCGACCGTCGGATCCAATACCTAGTTCAATCACGCACGGCAAGTCTCTTTACTCGTTCTCAATATATCATCTGCCAACTAACTCATTAGTTGTAATGCTTGCAAGGCTTAGTGATGTGCATTATCGAGAGGGCCAGAGATACCTCCTCGACTATCGGAGTGACAAAACCCAATCTCGAATACGCCAACCCAATGATGTACCTTTTGGAGACACCTGTAGTATTCCTTTATAATCACTCAGCTTACGTTGTGACTTGGTAGTACCCAAAGTGTTCCTCCGTAAGTTCGGGAGTTGTATAATCTCATAGTTATAGGAACATGTATAAGTCATGGATAAAAGCAATAGCAACATACTAAATAATCAAAAGCGTTAATGAATAATGGTTCATGTGAATCACATCACTCTCCTAATGATGTGATCCTTGTTAATCAAATGACAACTCTTGTTCATGGTTAGAAACATAACCATCTTTGATTAACAAGCTAGTCAAGTAGAGGTATACTAGTGACATACCGCTTGTCTATGTATCCACATGTATCATGTTTCCGGTTAATACAATCGATAGCATGAATAATAAACATTTATCAAGAAATAAGGAAATAAATAATAACTTTATTATTGCCTCTAGGGCATATTTCCTTCATATGCATCTCGAGACCGGCGAAGCGTTGACGCAATGTAGAGGAAGTAGTCGGACGTCTCCCGTCCAACTCGATCCAAGCACCGCATTCGCACCTCCGAAGTTTCACACGACTGATGACGACTTCAT
>JAHHZJ010006285.1:0-17817 GCA_021437245.1 Aegilops speltoides | reverse complement strand
CATCAGCCTCGAGAATCAAGAACGCCGACAACGGAGAGGAAGGGAAGATCATATACATGTCATAAGAAAGGGAGTTTATTTACTGCTCCTCGATGTATTGTTTACTTTGTGTGGAGATTGATTACCATCCGTGAGTTAAGGTAAGGTTAATGTGATTGATCGATTTTTCTGAAAATCAATTATTTGTTTTCTAATTAATGTGATCGAGTGATTTAAGGTAAGATTAATAATTTAGATTTGATGTTTAGAGATTGTTCATGATTGATTCTACATTATATTACTAACTTCAGATTTCTTTCATTGTGTGAGAGGGTGATGCAAAATAAACCGATGAAGTGGGGGAGGGACGGAAAAATCTACTAAAAAAATAGCAGAGGTGGGTGGAGGTACCAAAAAACCATGGAAGGTGGGACGAAAAAACCCGAAACGAGACTACCAACTGCTCCATTAGGAGTAGAGATAGATATAAGAGTGAAGTGCATCCTAGGTCCTTGAACAATTTCGATGGTGTCACGACTTCAAACTATGAAATGTGTCATCTAGGTCCTCGAAAATCCTTGAAGTGTAATAAGTGTGTATATATGTGGCACCTCTGAAATAGTTCAAAGACCTATGTAACACCTTTCAAATAGTTTGAGGACCAGTATAACACACATATTGCACTTTGAGGACCTGGATGGCTATTTTTATAGTTCTAGGACCTACGTGACCCCTCCGAAATAGTTTGAGGACCTATGATGCACTTCACTCTAGATATAGATATAGATTATGTGAACCCATACGCATGTTTAGGGACTTAAATGTGCATTTTGGGAGTTCAGCGACCTAAATGA
The DNA here is from genome assembly GCA_021437245.1 of Aegilops speltoides. Lineage (NCBI taxonomy): Eukaryota > Viridiplantae > Streptophyta > Magnoliopsida > Poales > Poaceae > Aegilops > Aegilops speltoides. Next base: position 16,984 of record JAHHZJ010006285.1, on the reverse strand, counting down.
CACTCGCTACCAAGTTCATGTACCACCCGTGCATTTTACTCTTTCTAAACTTTTGCTGGTCCTAAATTAAACTAAACCAATGCCAAATGCTATGGAATGGATGTAGTATCCGATATCCTGTAATAATACTGCATATTTGGCTGCCATCAAAATGCATGGGACAGGTTGTTCGGAAAATCCAAAAGAGAGTATGCATCAATAGCCTTCTCTAGGATACAATAATACAGAGCTGAGCGAGCACAAAACACACCACACTGTGCTTACACACGCTTATTAAGGAGGTACACAAAGCCACTGACTTCACAAAACAAGGTGTGTGGAAAATATCAGGTGCTACGCTCTTAGGTGCTACCGTGATACGGGATCTGGAGCCGTTGGATCTCAGATCCGACGGTATTTGAGAAGCTATTGTATCTGCACGTAATTTTTAGACTCTAGGTTGATCTAAACTCCTAATGTCTCAGTTGGTAGGTCGCGTTCCGGGTTTTATCTTCGTCCCACCTAACCCGGTCTATTTTGGTACTTCTTTGCTACCACTTCCCACCTCCCACCAAACCGCCGAAAACCAAAAAAAAACACGATCGAGTCCCGCGCCCGCACAGCCTCCCAATCTTATCATCTGTTACGAACGCTCAAGAAAACGGAAAAACCGGTGGCCACGGACCGTCGAAGAATAACCAGCGAAAAAAAACGTCGTTGCTCTCTAACGAGTAGTCGCGCCCTCGAGCGAGAAAAAAAAACGTCGGTCTCGAACGAGTAGTCGTGCCCTCGAGCGAGGTCTCCTGTGGATCTTGCGATCCCTCCATTGCTCCGGCGCCGCCCATCGGTCCTTCGCCCGCCATCCCATCGGTCCTTCGCCCGCCATCCATCGGTCCATCCCCGCCATCCCTCCATTGCTCCGGCGCTGGTCCGCGGCACAACTCCCCGCTGAGCGCTTGGAGGATCCGGCCCGGATCAAAACCGCCGGTATCCATTGCGCCGGCGCGGATCCACTTCGAGCCGACGCCGACAGGTCCAGACGTGGCGCCAGATTCAACGGCGCATAAGATCCGCCTGCAGGTAACACCTATCTGAAATTACATCCAGATCTGAAACTTACATCCTCTATGGTATGAACCTACGTAGCAAATCTGAACTTTACATTATTTCACATACACGGTCATCGCATACACACTGCCAGCACATACACACAGACAGATCTGGAATTTACATCCATACACAAATACACACTGCCGGCGCAACGTACATAGCAGATGTGAAATCTACATGATTTCATATACACAACCATCGTGGGATACACACTGGCAGCACATGCACACAAACATATCTGAAATTTACATACATACACAAAGACAATGGTATGAAACTCACAATATACAAATCTGACTGCGTGTAAAAATAAAATAAGTATTTCTTTGCAGAAGATTTAGTGCAAAGGAGACTGATATATATTTCACTCACAAAAGTATAACCAAAGGTTATCCCAGAATCAAAAGCTCCCACTTGTTGTGGGGTCCTGGAAAAGGGAAATATTAGGTTCTCACTCAAAGTTTCCCTTGTTTTATTTTTTGAGGATACTGACTCAAACCCTCCAGGACAGAAGTGGAGATACTGCCATCCTCTTGAGAAACAAACCCAATAATAAGGGTTTGGTACTAAAAGTAATCCTGGACCTCCAGGACACAGATGCAGATAATTTGATTGTTAATGATAGCTCAACGATAATCAAACCTAGCCTTCCGTATCATGTTCTCTGGTACGGGACCCAAAACCCTCTCCATCATTGCTAGGTGTTCCAGGTTCTCATGTGTCTGAAACAATGTTCTCGTAACATCAAAACTCTTGGAGCAGAAACATTAGCCACTGGTACAGCAGTTGTTCTAACACCAAAGAAAGAACATAGTTCAGTATAATCAATATTTATCGGGGGTTCAGCGGGGTAGAATAAGAGGATCATTCTGCAGGTTTCAGCTTGACATGTAAAAAATGCACTTTACAATTTAGACCAATAAATACCCAACTGAAGTAACCACTAACAATGAGAACCTGGAATACTTTTTTTATTTTTAGACGCAGTAATATTTTTTTTGGCTGTGGTTTCCTAAGTTGTACGGTTTATAGTTGTTCACAGGTTTGCTACTCAGTCACATTCTGTTATTGATTTGTATATTGTGAGTTTCATACCTTGCTGAATGTGGTCTATGTTTAGATTAAAGTTCAAGATCTTCTTAAAGTTCAAGATAGATTAAAGTCGAGAAACTCAATGATTGGCTGTTGATGCTTTCAATTAAAGTACCTTCTTATTCATGGCTTCAAGTTTGCCATCTCTCTTGCGTTCATGTTGCATCCATTATATCCATCTGATCATCTCCCAGGCCTCCAAAACACCAGAACCAGCGGTCATTTCATTTGCGAATGGGTAATGCAAGAAGCAAAGCCGGTGAACATGAACAAGAAGACGGCATACCAACAGGTAGTGTTCACTGTGCTATGAATACTTGCTTTTCTGCTAATATTACGCTTCTTTCATAATGTGTTGCAGATCAGACGAGCGCTAAACATGCTGGGGAATACAACGCAAACTTGATACCCGTTGATGAACAAGTCGATGCTATTCGCGCGATTGAACCAGGTATATAAACTGTTAAAATACTGTGATGTGATTGCGGACGTGCAAGTCTAACACTGGCTTGTACCATGCTTAATGTCTTGCAGCACCTACGAGCGTGACAAAAATGAAAGATGGTAATCCAAACATCATATCCATAGCTGCAGATGTTGATCGTTTTTACACGCCGGAGACAGGTACATAATTGATTGCGTGCAGACCAGACAAATATTGAAGTTGTATTCATGCTTACTATACTCTACAGAAGGACCGGAAAGGGTAAGGCCTGAGTACCATGATGATGGTCAAACATTAACACCTACGGCTAGCCTAACACTCCATCATGCCATTCATAACATGCAGCTACGAGATAATTCTCAAGGTATCCATACGCATGATATCCGCCTTCCCAGCCGTCGTTTTATTTGTTTTCTTATTTGTATTTATACATGCGCGATTTACATCGCTCAAGATCATGAAACTCTATCATTGAATAATGAATGCAAAAAATACGCGGATAATGCAAGGGCGGAGTACAATGCAAGGAGACGTGCAGCTTATCGGATTAAACGAAATGAGGAAATTGTCAGCTTACAAAATGAGAATCAGCCGGTAGCTGCAAAATCTGGTAAGCTTGATGCATACGTATGTTTTGTAGTACGTAATATTGTACTCATATCCCGGGTAACAGAATATATGATGCACAATAATTTGCCACTTATTAGATCTTAGGGATCTTATCAACGCTCGTAGGCGGGCTGCTTATCGCAACAAGTTGTCAGATGTTCTGGGTGACCAACAAGTCAGCGGCAAGTCTGCCCGTCGCCAGTCTCTATGTGATATCACAAATGTTCTTGAAGATAGGGAGAGAACTAAATCTAATGTCCAAGATGAAAATGCACTTGCCCTTCAATCATCAGGTAAGCTTAAAGAGTATTATGCATTATATATTCGGTATGTCAAAACCATTTAGCTGACATGTGTTTGTACAACTTTTGTTCACCATACAACCCAGCTAACTCTAACTATGCAGCATTCTCGCATGATGCGTCAACGTTATCTATTACAACTACGGGCCTTTCTGGTCTCGTTAATGAGAATGAAACTCAAGGTGATCATGTTTTGAGTACTCATTGAACAAATTGCTTAAATTTTTCTGTTATATTCTCTAATATTTGTGTTTCCCCCTAATGACATCAGATGCAGTAGCAAACCACTATTACACCCAAGAACCAGAGGATAGAACGGAGGCAGAACGCAAGATAGACCATATAAACGCAGTGAGAAGGGCCTCCTATCGGCGGAAAAAGCTACCTAATGTCCTAGATGAAATTGCAAAGACCCTTGTGTTAACAGGTATGGTTCAAAATGATTTTACCCTTATAGTTGGTATCGTCTTAACCAATTACCATTATTTTGTTTGGTCCAATCTGGTTCACCAGACAACCCAACCAGCACGGAGTCATTCCCAAGTTCAAATACGGTGTCATCTGGAATCATCTGTGAAACCGAGCATCAAGGTGATCATAATGTTCCTAATCATCCAACAATTTCGTGGGCGTATCTGTTTTATTCACTAATATTCGGGAATGTGATCTTGTAAGACACCCAAGAAGCAGAGCATAAAACCGAAGAAGAACGCAAGAGAGACCATAGAAATGCCCTGAGGAGGGCTTCCTATCGGCGGAAGAAACAATCTACCGTACAAGTTGAACATGCACACAACCTGCATTTATCAGGTATGCTAATAATGATTTAATCATTATGTTAAGACCGGCTTTTATCAATAAGCAATAATATGTCTGGACAACTTTTGTATGCAAGGCAACCACACTGGCTCTAACTATACATCATTCTCGAATGATGCGTCGTCATTTCCTGATTCAACGGATGTCTCGACTGGGATCGTTAATGACATAGAGCTACAAGGTATTGTAATTTTGTTCTATTATAACAGAAATTGCTTCCATCTTAGTTGCATGATTTTTTAATTTCAGTAATGTTTGTAATGGCTCCAGACGGGATCTTGAATGACATACAAGAAACAAATGAAAGAACTGAAGAAGAACGCAAGAGAGACCATAGAAACGCCCTAAGGTGAGCTGCTTATTGGAGGAACAAGAATAAGCGTATCCAGGATCAAAACAAACATGCATCTGCTACTTCAGGTATGCGCGTACGATTAATATCCGTTTCTATGGCAGTCCCTGCTTTTCTATATGTGACTGAACATGTCCGAAAAATCAAAATTAACTAAATAAGAATTGAACTTATTTTTGATCCAGACGACCAAAATAGCCCTAGCGTTACAGAATTAACGAAAGAGGGAGCAACATGTCCCCCTTCAACTTTAGACGCGTCTGTCATTCAGGACACTGTTCTAGCTAGGAGGCAGACCGACAATGAGCGGAAACGTAATTTAACAAACGATGAAAGGGAGGCGAAAAACGCAAGGAGCAGAGCATGCCAACAGAAGAGAAGTCACGAATTAACATTCGAGGTCAGAGAAGCGATGAACGAAAAATGACGCGAGAGGAGCGTGCAGCGCCGCAAAAGCATGTCGGCGAATGAGAAGGGGGAGTCAAGTGCACAGAGGAAGGCCAATTGTGACCGAAGGAAAAAAAACACCATGCAAAGAATGCATCGCAATACCCCTTACAGACCTAGCAAACTCAGACTCCGAATGTCCCACATGCCCAAGCCGCGCATCACCCGTCTCCCAGGCCGCAAAAGATGATTCATCTGATGACGATCCGGGGACGAATATGCCGACATACTCTGCCGGTGCCACTGGTAAGAATTTGCGAATGTCAGTTTCTTAAGCTCATTCTCAGCATGTCGTTCTAACATGATTGTGTCCGTTGTCACTATCTGTATGACGACAATGCAGATGACATTGATGTTTTCCAAAGCGGCACCATGCGTCATGATCAGGAAGCACATGAATTGATTGATGAGGAGTACTACATGTTTTGCAACGAAGGTAATGCAAACCCTTCCCTATTGACACTTTGGAGCTCTATTGTTGTCTCATTTATTTGTTGATAGTGAATTGTACGTGATTTTGCTACAAATCCCCGTAGGGTCGGATAATGACATATTGGATGATGATGAGGAAGCGAGCAAGTCTACCGATAAACTTAGCGAGATTGATCCATTTGACACTGTCTACTCAAACATTCCAGACAGCACTCACGTCCTGAAACTCGATGAAAATTGCAAACACTGTATGGCCAGGAAGTTTGAATCTGAGACTGACGGCTTCTGTTGTCGCAATGGCCAGATCCAGCTTAAGCAACCGGAACCAATCCCAGAGCTAAAGAGGCTATGGTCCAGCATGGATGCAGATTCGAGACATTTTCGGGAGAACATACGGTTCTTCAACGGGCATTTCGCCTTCACCACCCTTGGCGTCAGCCTTGATGAAAACTACACAAACATGAGGTTTGGGGTGTACACATTCCGAGCTCACGGCACTATCTACCACAATGTCCATTCGTTCGGGCCGAGCTCGCGTCCAGAACATCTGCAGTTGTACTTCTATGATGACGACCCTAACCTAGATCATCGTAAGGCGGCCACCAAGCAATTAGACCAAGATGTCGTGAAGAGGTTAGTAGACATACTCAAACAAAACCCATACTCCTAGCAATTTAGGAGTTTGGGTGCACACAAAGACAACCTCGATGATTATAGGATAGACCTAAACACCGATAAGAGGCTGGACCAAAGAAGGTATAATAGGCCGGTGTCCTCTGAGGTCGCTGCAATTTGGGTTGAGGGCACTGACCTAGCAAAAAGGTTTGACCGCAAGATAACTCTTTGTGGTAACAACGACGAAAGGCATAGTATTCGTGTGACATCGGGGGCATATGACCCGTTGTCTTATCCATTATTCTATCCAATGGGGGAGCTAGGTTGGCATCCGAAGCTACCCAAACGTAATGTTGATTGGGATGTTGTCCAAAATCCTCGTTTGTCTCATGATGATGATGATGATGATGCAGGTATGTCGTTTTGTGTCCCGCTTTCTTAAAAATATCTTGTTATGCATGTTCTGCTAATGCTCACGCGATCTAAATCAAACATGTGTAGAGGGGAATAGCAGGTTATGCGTCTCCGTTAGAGACTACTATTGTTACATGCTGCAAACAAGGCCTGCAATCTTCAATCCAATTCTCTGTGGAGCACGCCTACTGCAGCAATGGGCGGTTGACATGTACATTAAGATTGAGAGCTGTCGGTTGAGGTGGTACAGGAAGAACCAGATGCAGATCCGTGCCGATCTGTATAAAGGAGTTGTTGATGCAATAACATCCGGGGAGACCCGAGCAAGCGCTGTTGGGAAGAGAATAGTTCTCCCTGGAACTTACCCTGGTGGCGACCGCGACATGAAGAAGAGACATATGGATGCCATGGCAATTGTCCATACATACGGGAAGCCTGACATCTTCTTGACCATGACTTGCAACCCTAAATGGGAAGAGATAGCAAATGAGTTGCTTCCCGGACAGACGGCGCAAGACCGACCTGATATTGTGGCTCGCGTGTTCTATGGCAAACTAGAGGCTATGAAAGATTTGTTGATCAAGAAGATGGTCCTGGGTGTTGTTGTTGCTTATGTTTACGTAGTCGAGTTCCAGAAGAGAGGCCTCCCCCACGCACATTTTTTGTTGATCATGGATTCAAATTATAAACTTCTTGTCCCAGAGCAGTATGACCGACTCATTTCCGCAGAGCTCCTAGACAAGCAGAAGTATCCAGAATTGTATGCAATGGTGGTAAAACATATGATGCACGGACCATGCGGTGCTCTCAACCCGAAGAATGTTTGCATGCAAGATAATGAATGCAAGTGCAGATACCCGCGGCCGTTCAATGAAAACACCATACAAGGCAAGGACTCATACCCAGTTTATCGTCGTAGAGACGATGGTAGACGCGCTAAGGTTCGAGGGAAAATGTTGGACAACCGATGGGTTCTGCCATATAACCCTTACCTTCTGCGGATGTTTAATTGCCACATCAACGTCGAGGTCCGCTCTAGCATAAAGGCTGTAAAATACATTTATAAGTACATTTATAAGGGCCATGATAAGGCCTCTTTCAGCATTGACCAGCCAGACGCTGATGGTAACATTGATGAGATCAAGAGATACGTTGACGCAAGATGGGTCACCCCTCCGGAGGCTATGTGGAGGATATTTGGTTTCCCACTGTGTGCCAATTACCCGCCTGTCTTGCAGTTGCCTCTTCATCTCTCGAATATGCACAGGGTTGCATTCAATGCACAGGCTGACTTGAAGAATGTTGTCTCCTCCGAGAATGCTTCAAAATCCATGTTAACGGAATATTTCAAGGCAAACGAAAAACACCCTTGGGCAAGGCATATATTGTACAAGGATTTCCCCGGAAGCTTCACGTGGGAGAAGAAGAAGAAGTTCTGGAAGATGCGGGTGGAGCGTTTTCAGATAGGTCGTATCGTGTCTGCCAATCCTGCCGAGGGGGAGCGATACTACCTTCGTGTGTTGTTGAACCATGTTACGGGGAAAACATCATTTGAGGACTTGCTCACCGTCAATGGCGTTGTATGTGGGAGCTTTCGAGAGGCCGGTGAAAGGCTGGGACTCATCGAGGCAGACAACACGCTCGACGACTGTCTTACTGAGGCGGAGCAGTGGGCTATGCCATGTTCTCTTAGGAGGCTCTTTGCAACAATATTGGTGCACTGCGAGCCAGGCGACGTGCGCGGTTTATGGGATAGACACCTCGAGCCTATGTCCGATGACTACCGTCGGACACGCACGTCCCCGAACGAGGTGGAGCAGATGGTGTTGCTTGACATTAGGGGTATGTTGCAGTCTATGGGTAAAGACATTATTGATTTCGCTCTTCCAACGATCGATGATGCGTTTGACCCAACCGAGGGCGAGGCCAGAGAGATCATCGAGGAATCAACTGTTGAGTTTGATGAAAGTGAGACTAAATTGTCATCTTCCCTGAATTTTGAGCAAAGGGCTGCATACGACGAAATACTAGCGTCTGTTGAACGTGGTGATGGGGGTATATTCTTTGTTGATGGTCCTGGAGGTACGGGGAAGATCTTCCTCTACAGGGCGATGCTCGCCAAGGTGAGGCGTGAGGGCAAGATTGCTATCGCCACCGCGACGTCGGGTGTCGCTGCTTCTACCATGCCTGGCGGCAGGACTGCCCACTCAAGGTTCAAAATCCCACTGAGTTGCGATGATGGAGCGTCGTGCAACTTCACCAAGCAGAGTGGGACCGCCAAGCTGCTAAGGGTGGCCTCATTGATACTATGGGACGAGGCCAGCATGACTAAGCGACAAGCGGTTGAGGCATTAGACAATAGCATGCGCGACATCATGGGAATACGCGACCGACCCTTTGGAGGAAAGACAGTTGTTTTTGGCGGGGACTTTAGGCAGGTGCTTCCGGTCGTCAGAAGGGGGTCACGGGGCCAGATAATTGATGCAAGCCTCCGAAGTTCTCATCTATGGAAGAGTATGCGGCAACTTCGGCTCATCACCAACATGAGGGCTGGTAATGACACTTGGTTTGCAGATTACTTGCTCAGGGTCGGTAATGGCACTGAGGAAGCCGATGAACAAGGCAACATAATACTCCCTGATGATATTTGTCTGCCATCAACAGGTGAGGTTGATGACCTGGAGAAGCTGATTGACCACGTGTTTCCAAGTCTAGATGACAACATGGCAGATTCGAGTTACATGACATCTCGCGCAATCCTTTCCACGACAAATGACAATGTCGACAAGATAAACATCCGCTTGATAGAGCGTTTCAAGGAGATGAAGTAATCTACCATAGCTTTGATAAAGGCGGAGGACGACCCATATGGCTACTACGCCCTGAGTTTCTAAATGGATTGACTCCCAATGGTCTTCCCCATGCACTCAAACTAAAGCTGAACTGCCTGTGATACTTCTAAGGAACATTGATCCAGCTAATGGTCCGTGTAACGGACTAGGCTTGTTGTTAGAGGTTTTGAGATGAACACCATTGATGCAGAAATCGTAGTTGGACAACACACCGGCAGAGGGTCTTCCTTCCCGAATCCTCTCTCGCCCATCTAAAATGACATGTTTCCTTTCAAGTTCAAGAGGAAGCAATTTCCAATAAGGCTTAGCTTTGCTATGACCATTAACAAGGCTCAAGGGCAGACCATCCCGATTGTTGGTGTCTACCTACCCAATCCCGTGTTCTCACATGGTCAGCTCTATGTTGCTTTGTCTCGAGCCACCGCGAAGAGAAACATAAAGATACTCATTCAGAAGGAGAAGCCGAAGGAGAAGGCCAAGAAGCAAAAGGAAAATCCGAAGAAGCGTAAAAGACCATCCGTTTCCTTGCTGACTTCAATGAAGAACATCGTCTACAAGGAAGTACTTACAGGATGAAGTTAGGTCTTATAAGACATGGTGGAATCATATATGCAATTTACTCTTTCGATGGTCAAGAATTGTTGTAATGCGGTTGTATGACATATTTTTTCATTTGGTATCTCGGTTGTTAGAGGTATACACCAATAAGTTAAAGTAATAATTCCATTTCAATAAATTTATACTGTGTTATGTGTAATCTGATTTTGTACATGACACACAGCATACTGTGTTATGTGTAAGACTAGAATCAGAAATAATGATTGGCTTCATGAAGATCTGCATCATGTTTAATTAATATTTAACCTTTATCACTGTTATTTGCTTTCCACTATCGCAATTTTTCTGGCTATGTATATGCCACACAGCGTACCGTGTTATTTGTAATTTGATATTCCGAAATAATGTTTGGCTTCATAGAGAGCCGCTACCTGTTACATTTACTTTGGCTCCATATGTACATCTAATAAATAATAAATTGTTAGCCTGCGTTCTTGCAAATATGTTCAAATGCCCGTGCGACTTTGGAAAAAAGATTGATTACTTGTACTTTCATGCGTCTAAACTAATTATTTACCAGTTCAGTTCAAGTTTCATTTTAATTTTTTGCATTGGTTCATGTACATTCATTAGTTTACTGCGGATCTGAAATATTTCTAACCTAAAAAATTGTACAAGGCTGCATTAATCTAGGACCTGGCGAGGATTGGTTCAGAGAGCAAGCATCGTTCTGCAGTATCTTAAGGACGCTTGTTGGGCTGAGGGTGGTCGACTTATAGTTTGCACCCAGCCAAGACGATTGTCTGTGCAGGTATCAACTGTTCAAATGTTCATCAAAATGTGTATCCTTCTCTAGATGCCATGTGGTTTCTCTTTTTACCTTCTGACATGAGCATGCACCAGATTATTCTTTTGGGTACATCCCTAGCAACTAGCATGGCGAGTAAGGATCTTAGCTAATTATCTAGAGCAATCTTCTTTATTACTTATGGATATGCTGGTGCAACATGAATCAAACCCGGGCAACATGAATCTAAGAAATAAATTATTAGAGATAGATAACTCCTAAAAGATAAGCTTGGAGGACTTTTGCAGAGCTCCCAGCCACGGAGATTTACCCAGCTTCCACTTTGTTAGATGTACATATGTGATGACAGGGTTGCCATGTGGTAGTGGCCATAGTGCCCAAAGGTGTATCTGTAACAGGAGACTTCATCCTGCAAAATTATTTATGTGCTCCGGCAGTGATTTCTAACATCCGAGATGGAGCAGTCATCTGATAGAACCATGTCTGTACTAATTAGAAGATGGTAGCTCAACTTTTGTTTACTGCATTTGTATTACTAATTTCCATATGTTTGAATTTTTTTACAAGGTAGGAGTTGCGTTCTATTTTACAGTTGTTGTCAATGTATTTTTTATGTAGTACTATGTCACTACTATATAACACTGATTTTTAGCGTAGATATCCATGAAGCCAGCCTCATGACACTTGACGAAACACGTGCGTACGTCAATGGTGTTGTTCAAGCTAGGAACAATGGAGATTATAAGTATCTGTGTACACAAGTGCAAAATTTGTCTTAGATATAAAAATATATGAACGCTTTGCATGCATCACTTTGTTGCCAATTGTCACATTATGAAGTGTTCGCTAATGTCTTGGAGGTTTAATAATATGTGATATTCAATAAAAAAAACTATTTAACAGTGTCGTCATATTTCGGAGCCATATACTGTGAAGTTCTTAACTATATATTTGACTAATATATATTTGATGACCAAACTGTCAATAATGGACTTAAATGGTAACCTGTCTACTCTCATTTGAGCTACACGTATGAATCTCTTTCAGTGTAGGTTCAATTTTTTTTAATATACAGTGCAGCGCAAAAAGGAATATATGTTTACCTTCACAGATGCTATCGCATGCTATCATGCATTATGACATTCCAAATATAATATAATTTATTTTGTACATGGAATCAAGGACTGCCGTATGCCCGTGCGTTCTGTTTCTTTCTACACACGAAAACAACAATACTTCAAGTGGCGCCGGCTTTTTGATCGTGGTGAGGAGGAAAAAAACGGAAGAAGAAAAACCGTTGTGTTTCTTTATATTTCTCGAACGCTCGTGTTTGACGTATATTTGGGAAATAAATTAATTGTTTCTTACTATATATCTGGAGGCAAAGTTTGGAAAGGAGACAAAAATTAGGAAATATATAATCCTGCGTTGATACATCTGCCGGGTGGAGCATGCAACCAAAATAATTTTATTCCATGTTTTCGTATAGTTTTTGTTATGGGATATTGTAATTACGGAAGGATATGGGCCACCTTCCGAGTACTTGCCCACAATTCCTCCCGGCCAAGATATGTCAATAAGAACTATAAATATCTTTAAAGTCATTTTGCCGATTTTGATGGAGTGAATGACGCATCGACTACATGTACAACTACGCCATGCTTTCCTCGACGAGGAGCAGTTAGAGTTAGTTCTGCCAGCCCTAAACTCTATCTATAATTTATTTGCAACTGTTAGCTGCAGATCAGTACCATTGTATCTCTACTCCTAATGTCTCAGTTGGTAGGTCGCGTTCGGGTTTTATTTTCGTCCCACCTCACCCGGTCTTTTTGATACTTCTTTGGTACTTCCTCCCACCTCCCTCAGCCGTGAAAACCAAGAAAACCCCGTGATCGAGTCCCGCACACGCCCAAACTCCGTCGTTATCTCTACTCCTAATGGAGCAGTTGGTAGCCTCGCACGGTTTATTTTCGTCCCCACCACTTTCAACCGCTTTTATTTCGCTGGTTTTTTTCATCCTCCCCACCCCACCGGTTTAGTTTCGCACCCTCTCACACAACGAAAAAAATCTTAACGGATCATAACTTTCCATGCTGGTGCAAGTTATTTTAGTAATGTCTTTATGTGAAAGAATCAATCACGATCAATCTCTAAATATCAAATCTAGATTAATTAACCTTACCTTAAATTGCTCAATTACATTAATTAGGAAACAAAATAACCGATTTTAAGAAAATATCTACTCTTAATGGAGGGTATTACATACCAAACATAGGTACGTCATTAGCTCGCCTCCTTCCCTTCTCTTCCCTTCATCCCTCAGTCCCATGCTCGTGGCGCTGAAGTGGCATCGACAGCGATGGCGGCGAGGACAACACATGGCAGCCCTCGAGCACGAACACGATCGCACCTCGGGTCTCGTCTCCCAAGATATGGGTGAGTTCTCGTGATGCCCACCCTAAACCCTCACGTCCTACAAATTCCTCAACCTCTACCATCTCGATTTCGTCCATGCTCTGATCCAAATGACGATGCAGCTCCGGCTGATTGACAATGGAGGTTTGCCATCCTTCCTCTCAGTACCCACTCCTGGAGGAACGACACGCCATGCCGATCGAACCCGGTCGAGATCACTCACCAAGATTGCTATTCGGAAGTTTTTTGTCAAAAAGTGAAGAGTGGGACGGGATCTGCACTTTTGTTAATATAACATATACTTGTGCAGGTGCAGGTTTTGTTTTAAAGGTCCAATTTGTTTATCCTTTTGTCGATGAAATTGTTTACTAATTATGTCATTGGTTTTATTTCTTCTAGATGTTGTATATTCTTGAATTGAAGGGACTGTCTGACAAGGTGAAAGAGCTAATAGTTGTAGTTTTACACCAATGCAAATTTGTTTTGCTTCATGTTAAACATGACCTGCGACGCTTGCCGTCCACTGTTGATTATTCAGACTCGATTAAGTTTCGGCGGTACGCTCTTCGTCACGTCAACAACATGACGATGGGTTGGTGCCATACTATCATGTGGCATCTCCGCTCTTTTGGGCGCGGAGGATAACAGATTTTCAGAAACAAATAATACATTTTACTAACTTCCTTAAATTATGCAAATCAATCGATTCCTTTTATTGGTTCAATTTGTCTTAGGAAAAATAACAGATTTTCAGGAAACAAATAATACATTTTAATCTAACTTTCCTAACTTATGCAAATCAATCGATTCTTTTATTGGTTCAATTTGTCTTAGAAACAAATAACAGATTTTCAGGAAACAAATAATATATTTTAATCTAACTTCCTTAAATTATGCAAATCAATCGATTTCTTTTATTGGTTCAATTTGTCTTAGGAAACTAATAACAGATTTTCAGGAAACAAATAATACATTTTAATCTAACTTTCCTAACTTATCTAAATAAATCGATTCCTTTTATTGGTTCAATTTGTCTTAGGAAACAAATAAAAGATTTTCAGAAAACAAATAATACATTTTAATCTAACTTCCTTAAATTATGCAAATCAATTGATTCCTTTTATTGGTTCAATTTGTCTTAGGAAACAAATAACAGATTTTTGGGAAACAAATAATACATTTTAATCTAACTTTCCTAACTTATTAGTGAAATTTGTTTTAGTAAACAAATAAGACACATCAAAACTTTCCTCCCAATAAATAGTTTCTTAACATTTGCAAATTTTCCTAATCGAGACACGTCACAAAGCGGGCAGGTACGATATCACGTTATCAAACAATAAAACCCCATTTGCATAGAAATCAGTTCAAAATCCTAACTTTCCTAAATTTTTACCTTTCCTTGATAACAACAAACATTTTCTATGTTTTCCATCGATATTAGCATTTTTTTGAACTGAGATCTCCGGGTTATGATTTTTTTGTGATTCTTTCCAATTGTGACCTCTCCTTCCACTCCGGCTCCTTGTCGGATAAACACCTCCACCACAGCCAGGTGACACCGCCCCAAACCTCTTGCCTATCCACACCTTCTCCGCCACCTCCTTCTCGTACTCCATTAACAATCCCTCCGCCACATTTGTCCACGGCGGTGTGGAGGGCATGGTGCAGCAGCGTACAGCGTTAGAGCAGCGCATAGCAGCAGGAAGCAACACGCAGAGGCGAGGCGAGGCGGCCGCGAAGATGGCCATGACGAGGCGGCGCGAGGGGGGCAGCAGATGGGCGAGCGCAGGCGAGAGTGTGGCGGCGACGGTGGTGTGTCGCGGGGCATAGTGGTGCGGTGGCTGTGGGGAGCGTGGACGGCGGCGGCGCGACCGACGCGTGTGCAGGCGTGGGCATGGAGAGGAGTGGCCTGGCGTGGAAGAAGAGCGGCAGGCTTGGGCCTGGGCGTGCATAGAGCGGCATGTGCCACGGGTCAATCCAAGGAGCTCGGTGGCTACCCCTGCAATGGCCATGGCGGACGGCGGTTCTCGGCCACGGCGAAATACCTAACGAGAGCAAACGAGAGGGGAGACAAGGGAAAGGCAAGAGGAGATCATGGCGGTGTCAATGGCGCCTAGGGAAGACATGGGAGCTCGGGTGGCGCGGATCGACGGCAATGTCGCGTGGCCCAAGGTTGAGGAAGACGGCAGCGATGTTGATGCGGGGTGCTGGACTTGATCTCGTTGGCGCAGACAAAGTAGCGAAGGCATTCAGAGCTCCTCGACAAGCTCCTAGCCCGCAGGGAGGGCAGTGGCCATGTGGATGGGGTTGGTCATGGTGGCCGTGGCGTCTGACTTCGTCCAGATCGACGGGATCGAGCGAGCGAGGAGGAGAAGTGGATTTGGGAGGGGGCGTCAAGGAGGAGTGAGGCCCCTTATCCATTCCCCTTCGATGCCAGCGAGGTGGTCGGGCGGGAGCCCGTCTCTGTAGCGACGCGACTCGGGGAACAGGAGAAGACGACTACGCGGGACTGGACCGCTGAGCGGTTCGTGGCAAGGCCCGGGCAGGCGAATCCCTTTACATCGCCTTTTGGTTTTCAATGTATTCTAATCTGTTTCTCCTTTTTAACACCGTTTTCTATTTATTCTTATCAACTAAATGATCTCTACTCCTAATGTCTCAGTTGGTAGTCTCTGTTTCGGGTTTATTTTCGTCCCACCTCCCGAGTGAGGGAGAGGGGGAGAGAGAGTGAGGAAGAGGGAGGGAGAGGGTGTGTGTGTGAGAGAGAATTTGATGGTAAAAAAGGTCGTCGATGTCACTTAATATGTATGAGAATATTCAATGTAATATTAACATAATCGATATTGAACTTTTAAAGTTAATGTGGCCCCGTTGCAACGCACGGGCGTTCTTCTATTATGCATTATCGATGAGTTGGTCACGTTCATGCGATCCTTTCTAAGTCCATAAGGTTCTTAAGATCTAACGTAGGCCCTGTTTGATAGCAAAGTATTTTCTAAGTATTCTAACAATACTATAGTTTTTTAGATTATGATAGTTTTATTTACAATAAGGTGTTTGGCTGTCCTTTAAAACTGTGTTTTCAATACTACGACCCCGTTTGGATGCAAAGTATTTTCAAGGTATTACTAGAATACCACAGTTTTTTGAAAAACTGTAGTTTAGAATATTTAGAGGTGTTTGGCTATACCAAAAACTGTAGCCTCATAAACAGAGGTATTCTTGATACTGTGGTTTTTTTGCAGTATTAAAAAAAGAGGTCCAGACCTCTTTTTTCTCAAACTGAGGAAAACTCGTTCGTGTCATCCAGTCGTTGACTACCGTACATCTTGGTCTGTAACCATAACTAGCCATACTGCAGTATGGTTTCGTAGTATTGATTCATTCCTCTCCAAGGCATGCACCACCAGGATACTGATTCATATTCTTTGTAATTAGCTACTGCCGATCAAGTATCCAACTTCCTAAAAAAGATAATACAACGTTGCATGCAGCCGGGTTGTCATTATTGTTCTGGTCATGTAGCTCGGTAGGTGTATGAAGCTATATTAAAGTAACTATTGCTCAAAACTACAGTAAAACAACACCAACCAAACATATCTGTAGTTTTTCTAAAACTGAGGAAATTGCAGCTTTTTAAAAACTGTAGTATTCATTGCACATGCATTGCAATATCGATGTTTTGAAATACTACGGTATTTTAAAAACTGCGCTGCCAAACTAGGCCACAAT
>JAHHZJ010006284.1:0-11434 GCA_021437245.1 Aegilops speltoides | reverse complement strand
TACTGAACAAGTCTCACCCAAGCTCCAAGGTCAAATGCTCCTTATCACCGCCCTCAGAGGTGACTCAACAAGTGCCGCAGAAGGTCACTATGCAACAAATGCCATAACCAAAGGCGCCCCTCCTCCTCCTCCGTGAGGTCTTCAAGCAATGCAAATCAAGCATAATCCCAAGTCCAAAGGTGAAATGATGAATGCAGCAAGCAGAGGATTCTTCGATGTGATCATGGGTAATCTTCCGTTAATGATATTCCCGCAAAGTCTTATTTGATACGGTGCATCGATTGTTTCATGTCAAGGCGTTTTTCGAAAGAATGATTTTACTTGGTCTTACTTGATAAACCTTGGGGTTGTTTCTGGGAAGTCAATGAGAGCCAACTCCTTAGTTCATGATGTTTCTATCAAGATGGGCACCAAATTCGCTAAACCAATTGTTCTTGGTGACTCGGATATTGATCTTATTCTTGGATGGATGCTTTCAAAGACAAGGCTTTGATTGGCTGCTGGGAAATTCAATTGACACCCCTTCCGAGGATGTTATCATCTATGCCCGTGATGAAACCATTCGGTTGTTTTCTCTCAATGAGAAGGGCGAATTGATGCTATCTCTCAAATTCCAAGCAGAGTACCAAGATGTTTCCAAGAGCTTCCGGTATGCCTCCTCATCGGCCACCGAATTCTATCGATCTTGAGCCCGCATCAACCCGCTTGCAAGCGCCCTTAAAGCTTGGACCCAAGGAGCTGAAAGAATTGAAGAAGCAGCTCGATGAACAAGAGCGCGTTTGATCGACGAAGTTCATCTCCATGGGGATGGGAGTTCTTTTTGTCCGTAAGAAGGATGGCACGGACCGACTTTGTGTTGAACCCCATTGAACAAGAAGACAATCAAGAACAAGTATCCACTTCCCAACATCAATGAGCTATTCGAGCAACTCAAAGGTGCTAAAGTATTCTCCAAGCTTGACCTCCGTATGGGTTATCATGATTCGATTCGGAACAAGATATTCCCAAGACAAGATTCAAAAGCTTTGGTTCTTATGAATATACCGCATGTCTTTCGCCTTGTCAATGCTCCTCCAACTTTCTCTCGATGATGAACTTTTCTTCAACCCTACACAAATGAATTCGCCTTGGTGTATCTCGATGATATTTTGGTCTTTCCAAGAACAAGGGATCATGCCAAATTTTTGATTGGTGCCCAAGCCGAGAACATCAATTCTATGGAAGTTTTCCAAATGTGAGTTCGCTTGATGAAGTTCTTTATCTTGGTCATATCATCTCAGCCAAAGGCATCGCTGTTTCTTCAATTGTGAATTGGGAACCTCCCGATGTCAAGGCCCCTAGTTTTCGGTCTTGAAGCTATTGTCAAGATTCCTGAGAACTTCTCCAAGATTGCAAAGCCTCTTTCCAACCTCCTCCAACATGTCAAGTATGTCCGACGCTGAGTGTGATGTCGCTTTCAACACCCTCAAAGAGAAGCTAGTTACAGCTCCTGCCTTGACTCCTCCCGATGAATCCAAGCCATTCAAGTTTTCGTGATGCTTCCTTGCAAGGTCCTTGCTGTGTTAATGCAAGAGAAGAAGGTTGTGGCCTATACCTCTCGTCAGTTGAAGCCCAATTAAAAGAACTACCCCACTCACGATCTTGAGTTGCGGCATTCATGCATTGATACATGGAGACATCTCTTGTTGGGAAGGAAAGTGGACATTTTCACCGATCACAAGAGTCTCAAGTATATCTTCACTCAGCCAAACCTCAACCTCAGGCAAACTGGATGGTCAAATGATTCAAGAGTACAATCCAAGTATTGAATATCCGGCAAGGCGAATGATTGCAGATGCCTTGAGGTAAAGGCTTATTGCAACAGCTTAATTCTCCCTTCCAACCGGATCTTTGTGAAGCTTCAAGCTGAATCTTCAAGTTGTTCCTCAAGGATTTCTTGCCAACCTCATAGTCTCTCCTACTTTGGAAGATCAAATTGTGAGGCTCAACTTCGATACCATGGTGAAGAAGGTGAAACGTGGTATTGACAAGGGCATTTCCAAATACAAGTGCTATCGCTTGATGACAAAGACACTCTTTTCTTCGAGGATCAGACAGGTTCCTAAAGGCGATCCGAGAAAAGTCATCATGAATGAGGCACACAATTCCTCCCATCCATTCATCCGAAGTACGAAGATGTACCATGACCTCAAGCAATATATTGGTGGACTCAATGAAGCGAAATTGCTCAATTGCGGAATGAATGTGATGTCTCGCAGAAGAGTGAAAGAGACCAAAGACCAGGTCTCTCCAACCTCTTGCTATTCCGAATGGAAGTTTGATCATATCGAGATGCACTTCGGATCGGATTTCCTAAGTCCAAGCGGAAATGATGCTATCTTCGCTGTCATTGAAGCTTACTAAAGTGGCTCATTTTCTTCCGCCAAAGAATCTATCACAGCAGCTCAGAGCTACACACCTGTAATTGTTCCCTGCACGGTATTCCGCAATTGATCTCTTCGCACCGTGGAAGCATCTTCACTTCTAAGTTCGGGACTCTTTTCAAGGCCATGGGCACCAACATCGGTTTCAGCACAGCTTTTCATCCTCAAACAAGTGGCCAAGTCGAGCGAATAATCAAACTTGAAGATATGCTCGTATTTGTGTCATTTCTTTGGCATGAAGTGGAAGAGGTCTCCATATGCCGAATTCTTTACACAACAGCCTAAGCAAGTTCGGCAAGGCCCCATTCGAAATTTATATGGCGAAAGTGCCGCATCTCTCAATTGGTCCGAGACAGGTGAACGCCAACTTCTTGGCAACGACTTGATCACGGTCAAGAAATGTGCAAAGTCATTCGTGAGAATCTCAAAGTCAAGAATCGCGCCAAGGGCTATTATGATGACAAGCACCGGATGTGGCTTTTGAAATCGGAGACCATGTCTACCTCCGCCTCTCCAATGAAAGGTACTGCCGCTCGGTATCAAAGGGAAGCTTGCCCTAGATGTGGGTCCTTTCAAGATCATTGGCAAAAGAGGCGATCTCGCCTATCAACTTGAGCTTCCACCCAACTTTGCAAACGTGCACGATGTGTTTCACGGTCACAGCTCCGCGCTTCAAGATTCCTGAGCGCACTATCAACTTTGAAGAAATTGACCTCCAAGAAGATCTCTTATCATGAGCACCCCTGCTATTCTTGAAGAAACCGCGCAAGACTCGCAACAAGTCAATCAAATTCCTAAAAGTGAAGTGGTCACACCATTCACCGAAGCCACCTGGAGCGCGAGGATCACCTCCGCTCCGACATCCGGAGTTCTTTTCAGTCCCAGATCCCGGGCGTGTTCTCATATCATGTCATCATGTGCACTTATTTGCATACTTGTTCGGCTCTCATGATCTCGGCATATTCCCTGTCTGCTTTTGCAATCCGCACTCCTATGTTCCCCATGCCTCTTGTTCTTTTTCCGCGGGTGTTGAACATTCTCGAATGGATCAGTTTTTAAGGGCCCCGATAGCACCGTAGACCACCGTCAAGTTTCGGGTCATTTGAGTTCGCTGGTACTCCAACGTTAACCGCACCTCAAAAGGCCCTTTTTGTTGCAGCCCAACAACCCTCCAAAACAGCCCAATAACCCATCTAACTCCCTCCATGCCCTCGGTCGATCACGATCGTAGGGCGAAAACACACCCATTTGGACTCTCCTAGCTCCTCTATGCCTATTTAAAGAACCCTCCCCAAATCCCGGTCCAAACCACTCAAACCCTAGCCCGCTTCCTCTCAGCCGGACACGTCTGGATCGGCCGAATGTTCACGCTGGCCGCCTGGGCCAATAGGGCACACCCGCCATCACACATCAGTCTGCCAGCCCGCCGCTGCCCCATGGAGCTCCACGGCCACTGCCCCGCCTGGCCCACATCACACACACTGGCCACTGGCCAAAGGCTGGGCCACCTGCTGGCCACGCCGCCATTATTCTGCCAGGCGCTGGCCACACTGCCATTGTCATACCATGCCACACACACACACACACACACAAGCTTCACACACACAAGGCCGAAAGGCCACACACACACATACCACACACACATACACACATGATCAAGCACAAGGCCACACATTGCTGGACTACGGCCACCGCCTCACGGCGACCTCTTCCTCCGCCGAACCTCCGGCGAGCCTCCGTTAACTCCTCGATCCGCGAGATCCAGATCCCGTTGATTTTTTCCTCCAAATTCGTCTAAGTTATTAATCTGTCATTAATTCGCTGCAGTTTTCAACGATCACATCTCTGCAACTGTGGCCCCTGCTTTTGGCGATAATATGTCAAAATGTTCGTCTCGAAGAGTACATCATTTAATTCCATTGCATCATTTGCATTTGAGCTCATCTTGATGCCCGAAATGCTGTTGGAAGATAGCTTCAGATCGTTAGTTTCAGAATTTTATCAGTTCGAGCTATTTTGTCATTTTTGCCATGAATTATGTGTGCACCCTATGGATTTGAGTCCTACATGTGAGTTGAACATTGCCATGCCATCTTTCCAGGGGTATTTTCCATGTATTTTTGTGAGCTATGTGTTGACTAGAACAAGCATGCAAAGTAGGGATGATGTTATTCCTGATTTCAGGGACTTAGTGATTTCACCAAGTTTTGTCCTGCTGATAATTTGATGCCATATGTTTAGGTTGTTTCAGAGAGATCTATGCCTCTTTTGAGCATGATCTAGGGGTGTTTTGAGCATATGGTTGTACTCTATCCATCCATGCCTTTGTTGGTATTTATGGAGTAGTCTAGCATGTCATTTTCGTGCTCTACTTTTGCTTGAAATTGTTTCCTGGCAGACTGTTTGCATTAGATTCAATTTTCACGAGGTCGGTGTAGTTGATCCGTATGCTATGATGTTGTTCTTGCCATGTATAGCTCCTATGCCATGTCTTCTTTGATGGGTGTATGCTTAGTTTATCATGAGGTGCTCTGTAGTGAGTGCATCGAGCTCACTTAACATGCCATGTTGAATCTGTTACATGTCCTGAGATTTCACTAAGTCTGAAATCTGTATAAAACTTGCAATGTTTACATGGGTGCCATCATTTCTAAGGTCCTTTTTGGCTTATGGTCAGTAAGGGACTATTGAAATATGCTGCTTGAGTAGAATCATGTCATGCCTTGCTTGCTATTATAAGTTCCTGTAGCATGTTGTTTGCTTGCTCTAAACATGCCTTCCTGATGTTAATTCCTGCCATGTTAGTATTTTCACTAAGTCTTGGACCTGATATTTTGAGCACTTTCTCCATGCTTGTTTGAACATGTTATGATGTGATTTAGCCGTAGCTCAGTGTTCCTCTATTGTTAAGCATCCCTGTAGTTTGTTGCCATGTGCTTTGTTTTTATGTTGGGGTGCTGTAGCATAGTATTGTTGCTTGCTAAGTAGCATCGGGCTGTTAAACGAGTTTTCGCCATTCTTGTTTTGCTTGTCATTTGCAAACCGGCATCCGATTCCGTGATCTTTATATCGATTTCAACCGAAATCATCTCATCTTTCCAGGGCATACTTGGTTTGCCAAGTTGATGCCCGGTTCATCATTTTCCTTCCGAGCATACATATGCATAGCATGTCACATCTCGCATCGCATGTCATGTTTTCATCATATTGCTTGGCATTGTTCCTTGTTTGATTGTGGTTCCGTTGCTTGTGTTCTTGCTTTGGGTAGAGCCGGGAGACATACGTGAACGAGGGCCTGTTGAGAACGCTACGAGGATCCACCTTCGACAACCGAAACCTTTGCAAGATGACCATACCTTGAAATCACTTTATCTTTGCTTTAGATGCTCGCTTTTGCTATGCCTATGCTGCATACCTACCACTTGCTATATCATGCCCCCAATTGCCATGACAACCTCTAACCACCCATGTCCTAGCAAACCGTTGTTTTATTTACCGCTTTCCACCCTCTTATAGCGGCTATTTGGCGAAGATGAAGTTTGTTCCTTGTTGGAACACGGATATTTTGGGATATCACAATATCTATTGTTTTAATTAATGCATCTATATACTTGGTAAAGGGTGGAAGGCTCGGCCTTTGCCCGTGTTTTGTTCCACCTTGCCACCCTAGTTTCCGCCATACCGTGTTATGTTCCTTGATTTTATGCCCCTTACACCGGGTGATTTATGGGACCCCCGCGCTTTTGAATAAAACCCTCCAGAAGGCCCAACCTTGGTTTTACCATTTGCCACCTATACCTTTTTTTTTGGGTTTTCGCGAGCCCGAGGGTCATCTTTTTTAACCCCCGGCCGGCTCCTCCGAGTGTTGGTCCAAACTAGAGCACCGCAAGGGCCATTCCTTGGCAACTTGATTACGGGTTTACCAGACGCTTCGCTTATCCGGGTGCCCCGAGAACGGATATGTGCAGCTCCTATCGGGTTTTCCACAAGGGTGGTCTTGCTGGTTTAGTTTTACCATTGTCAAATGTCTTGATGTACCGGATACCAGTCCTCGGTGTGTCTTGGGTGAAGGTTTATTCTTCATGACCGTGAGAGCTTGTGATGGGCTGTTGGGACACCCCGCAGGTATTATCTTCAAAGCCGTGCCCGGGTTATGAGGCGATGGGAATTTGTTAATGTCCGTAGAAACCCAAGGACCTTAATTAAAATACATCAACCGTATGTAACCGTGATGGTCTCTTCTCGGCGGAGTCCGGGAAGTGAACACGTGTTGGAGTTATGTTGACGAAGTAGTCGGATCACTTCTTGATCGCTAATAGTTTCACGACCGCCGCTTTTTCTTCTCTTTTTCAAGTAGCCACCATATATGCTGGGCTTGAGCAGCTCCTCCTTTTGACACCAGCCTTCCTTGCTTTAAATAGTCTTGATTCTGGTGTGAGATTGTCGAGTCCCGTGGCTCATGATTCTACCAAAACAGATGCAGGTACGGTGATGCCAAAGCAGATGGCGAACGAGCTAAAGTGGGAATATGATGAGGCCCTTGGTCGATACTATGTTTCCTTTCCTGACGATTAGTAGTGGAGCCCATTGGGGCGATCGGGATCCCGGCATGTGGGGTTGTTCTTCTTTATTTTGGTTCCGTAGTCGGACCTTGATTGTATCCGGATGATGTAATGCTTTATTCATGTAATTGTGTGAAGTGGCACGAAGCCAACTATGTACCTTTCCCTTATGTATTACATGGATTGTCGAAGATTACCTCATTTAGACATTGCTTTCAATGGGTTATGCCTCTAAGTCGGCTTCGACACGGGAGCTATAGCGATCGAGGGGACCGATCCTCGCCCAACGCGCGACAACGCCCGCCACCCATGTCCGGACGGCCCCCGGCTGGAGAGGTGTTGTTGAGCGGCCGCTGACGAGGAACCCGCAGGGTCCGGGCGACCATCTGTTTGGTGGCGCAGCGGGGCCGGGGGCTGCCCCCGGAGGTGGACGCTGGGGAGGAGGAGAGCACGCCCATCGCTACATGGTTGCGTTAGAGGCGGCAGGTTCTCCAATGGGCAAGATCTTCGGGATCTCCTTTCAGCTATGATCCCGGAGGGTTCCTTCTCTTGGGTGTCCACCCCAACCGGAGGAACCGCGGGTCCTAGATTCTTCCAGTATTCGATCTTTTTAGCTAATAGCCGTGATGTTTTTCAATATTATATATTATTCGAGACGATGTATTCGAGATTATATCTATTATTCCGGACGATGTATTCAGATTATATCTATTATTCCGATGATGTATTCAGATTATATCTATTATTCGACGATGTATTCAGATTATATCTATTATTCGGACGATGTATTCGAATTATATCTATTATTCGAGATTTGAATACTAAATTGTTTTATATTTCTTTTGGATTAGTTAAACAAAAGGGGCCAAATAATACCCAAGAGAGGGGAGAAAGACATGTTCGATATGATAGGGGCGATGATAATCAAAATGAAGAAGATTATGACGTTCAATTTCTAAACAACACCGGAGAGGGTGATATGATATTCGATCACCCAAAGTCATGAATGATTATGACGATGACAAGAACATGATCCTAAACAACAAACACCAAGGTATATATATTTATATAAGGCATCCGTGATCATCACATGTTTTAAATGACTTGAAGATATATTAACGAATCGATCTTTGTTCTTTCAGCCATCCGGATCGAGCAAATCTTCGAAAAAGGATTTAAACGAGGCCCAACAAAAGTTGAAGCCGGGCGAAAGTACAATATCGAGGCATGCGACCCTACCGCAAACCAATAGCGCCTAAGAAGATTGCGAACAAGTTCGCTCGCAAGGAGTTCTTGTGAAGGACCAACCTCGATCAAACTTCAAGAATGGAGGGCGCCAAGAAGCCACGCCCAGATGTTACTTATGTCGACAAGAATCAAAAGATCTGCTTTGGGATACTCATGGAACATTTCACCCTACCGATCATTTCACGTATGATATGCGTAAAGTCAAAGAGGCTGCTTTAAGATGATGGCGATCGCATTCAAGAAATACAAGAATGGTGAATGGAACAAGTACGTCCGAGGAAGGAAGACTCAGATTCAAGGGAACACCGGAGAACCAACGTGATCATTGGGCCGATTTCGTGAAATTCAAGGATTCGGAATTAGCTAAGGAACGGTCGAGAATAAACAAGAAGAATGCCAAGAGAAGGATAAGTTCCATAAGTCGGGGCCGGTGGCTATGCGGTGGCAATGCCTAAGTGGGATAAGTCCGAGAAAGAGATGGAGGATGCAGGTGTCACTCCGTTACTAAGAGCTGGCCCGTCAGGTCGGGACTTGGTTCTATGCGCATGGGGGAGTTGGACCGAGACAGAAAAGTTTCGACGAGGGCAAGTCTCAAGGGAGACGACGATGCGATACTTGTTGCAATAGAAGAGGCACGAACGGGGTGTTCCAGCCCAACAGAGAGAACGACGAGCTTACGTGCTCCTAGGAAATCCTGAACACCGGGAAGAACACGAGGCAAGGGCGCTATTCCGTGGTATGAGGGTTTTCGATCGAACACCGACTCACGTAACCCGTAGAAAGAAGATTGGAGGAGAAGAAGAGGAAGATGGAGGAGGAGCAGAGGAAGGGACTATGAACGCCTTCAAGGCCTAGAAGCAAGTCAAGCGGAATTGGCAATAAATTCCAGCGCAGCAGGAGCAGATCGACTCACTTACCCATCAAAGGGGTCTCAACAATGCAGCAGTAGCGGATGATCCAAGATTGGATAGCACCGCCCATCCATGCCGAGAAGCAGCTGGGTTCCGTCCGATGACCCAATGTTGGTAGATACCCGTGGATGACATCACGGAGAACACTAATCATGAGCTACACTACAAAATGAAGAACATATCCATGAAGGTGGCGGATGGCTGTGCTTTCACAAATCCCCGAGGCAACCTTCCATGGCAACCCGACATCGCGGGCTATGCTCGTGTCGTGGTTGATGATGTGCTGGACCCATATTCGGGCTACAGCTTGACATTGCTGGAGGTGACGGCGAGCGCTTCGGAGAGGCCAAACATCGATCATCCTATGGAAAAGGATTGCATCATCTTTCCAAGGCCACCCACACCGGCCACCGAGTCCTCGTCAAGTCCGCCACCGAGTCAGAGACTCCGCTCCTCCAAGTCCGCAAAGTGTCGACAATCCTCCTCCTCCAAGTCCGCAAAGTGTCAGACAATCCTCCTCCTCCAAGTCCGCCACAGCCGCGACGCCCACCTCCTCCAAGTCCGCACAACTCAGCTACCTCCTCCTCGTCCAACTCAGTCCCTCAGCCATCTCCGCCCAAGAATCACAGAGACACCCGCAGCTCGTGCGAGTCAGACGAGTCGAGGTAGTACAGCTGGAAGTACAAAGGAGGCAAGCGGTATAAATATGGTCCAAGCTCAAGCCTCTTCCGCAGAGGTCTTATGACAAGTCCGAGGAGGAAATCACAGCCATATCGAAGGCCGAGGTGGAAGCCCATTTTGCACCAAACCGCCACCGCCGCCAAGGGAAAAAGTGCTCGAGGAAACGATTGACCACTTCATTCAGATGGTTTCAACCACAGCTTCCAAGCCTGCTGACACGCACTATGAGCGCCACATCGAAGTTAAATCGAGCACGCCTACAAAGGGAGGCGAGCACGCCTACATCGGGATCGAGCAAACAAGAAGCAGCTGCCAAAAATGCGGAAAACCATTCCCAGCTGGGAGAACAAAGGCGAATCGATCCCTCGCTTGTTGTGCCAACAACAAAGATAAGACGCGCCTCAATATTATTGTGGGCAAACAGGCATGTTCCCGAGGTGGGCAATGTGGTAATAACGGAGGAGCATATAATGCAGCTGAAGTTCTCAACATCACTGTTGGACAACTCCTCGAGATCGAGCCCATGCCTTTGCTTAGAGAGGATGAAGTAAACGGCAATATGTCCGGCCAACCTTTGGTCGCGCTGCATAAGGTCAAGAACCTCCCAACGAGAATGTATGAATTGCATCAATGGTACATGAACATGACCAAGATTTCAGATCGAGTGTCCCTCATGGTGAATGTCAAGGAGGACCATTACTACCATGAGAAAGCTGGGTCCGTTGAGTATTTAGAACTGTTTCAGTTATACAATAAGGAAGCACTCGACAAATCTATCATCATTGCTATTGTCTCGAAGTGATTTCTTTCTATAATTTAAGTCTCAAGCTAGCTGTAGTGATCCTTTTGAGATCAATCATTACCTGTAATTATCCTCACTATATATATTCTTTTCTGTGGTATTATGCAGGATGAAGATATATGAAATGAGAAAAGGTGGACGCTATGGCATTGGGTTCATTGACCCAAACACCGTTAATGAATTCACATGGAAGATAAATGAACATCATGCAAAGGAAGTAGAGGACAACATGCTAGAGTTCTTGAAGCGCCTCAAATACAATGAAGATATACTACTTCCTTACCACTTTGGGTGAGTCACACTGTCTTGTACTACAAATTCTCTGTTTTTGCCTACTAGCTATAGCTACATGTTTTTGCTAACATATGCCCGCTTAATTAAGACATGTAAACGTGTGTGCATATGCAGATTTCACTGGGTCTTGTGTATCATTAAAGTTGACGACGGAACAATTGAAGTACTCGACTCACTGGTCTAAAAAAACTGACTTTAACATCTTGTATGGGATAGTCAACAGGTAATTTCAATCATTATTAACTATATATCTCGGTCTATTTAGTTCGTCATTTCATGATATAAACTATTTAATAACCCTTTATTCATTTTCTTTATCGGCGTCGGGCTTGGGCAAGATTCATCAGCCACGCCTGCCCGTGGAAACAAAAAGCTTGAATGGTTACGACCCAAGGTAAGTAATTATAGTACTAGCTAGCTAGCTAGCTGCCATCTCTTTAATTATCATGCTTGATTAATTTTTATCTGATCAAATTCCATTCTCGTAAAGGCCCTCAAGCAGCGAGGGTACTG
>JAHHZJ010006282.1:0-24087 GCA_021437245.1 Aegilops speltoides | reverse complement strand
CCTAGGAAAGATTTGCAAAGACAACAAGGAGAATAACAAGTTGACCTTGCCCGGTATTCTCAAAAGACGATAGCTGGGCTAGCCATTTTCATCTTGAAAAAGTAGTATCCTGGCTGGATATCTGCTCGGGCTAGACGGGCCACACCCAGCCCAGCATAACCTGCTCTCCTCGTAACAACAACGAAATCATCGCCAAGAAAAACTCCGCAGTTGTTCACGCCTAAAAACACAAATATCGCCGAGCTGCTTGGTCCCAAATGCCGGCCGCACCTTGTGCAATTCTCTTGTTTATATTGACTACATAGGTTGACAATGGTGGGACCGTGATGTCGGAAACCAGAGAAAGCAAAAAATATATAGTTGTACATAATAAGGAGGCACTTATGACGACGGCTATGGCCCTAGTGGGTCCCTAGTGTCATCCAACAAAATAAAGTCATCTCCTGAATCCTCATGTTCGCTGACCATGTTAATAATGCTCGGCGCCACGATGAGCGCAACAACTAGAAGGACAACGGAGAGGGCCTCGCAGGCCCTACGGAGGTCTCGATAATACCCGCTGCTCATTCAAGAAGCCAGATCATCGGACACCTATGAGCACCTTCGAGAAACCGAGACGGCATGAAACGGTAAGGCCGCGCTTGGGAGCTCGTTTATTTCAAACCTGTTTTAACATACAAGTGTAATTTACTCTTCATCGGAAGGCCCGAGGTCTGTAAGTAAACCGCGGTTACGCGGTAATTTGAGAGGCCAGCAGTATATTTTACGAGCATTGCTATATGGATGACATTACCAGACGATACATGCACGACGTAAGCGATTATGCCATCCATGGGCAAGGCTGAAACCGCAGCTAACGGCTGGATTAGCAATCGTCCGAGTGTCGCTCAACGCTTTTATCGTGTGTGAAGTACTTCCGATATTTTACTAGTCGAAATCGACCAACCAAGCGCTTCGCCGAGACCATCTCGCTTTAATTTACAAGCGCCGCTTTTACAAGCGGTTTTGGTTGGAAAACGATGATCCAATCACGCCTAATATCATGAGTTGGTCGGAAGATCATATGGTTTCACGCCTAACCTACCCGACATGTCCGATAGGCTATGAATGAAACATCGACGATGAACTTCTTACGATGGAAACAATGTAAGAGGATGATCTTCTTAACAAGCAAATCACTAGCATTAGATCGACATGCAAAACAATATGAAGCATTATTCTCATGAGGCACGCTGAACAGCTCGTGATGCCGCATGCCACAACATTCCAAGCTCAACTTTGCAATCAAACACAAGGCCCGCATTACATAGACAATATTCGTAACAAACTCTTAACACAGAATATCTCAGCAGAGTAACTATTTACTTTAATTGAACACATGAATAGGAAAACACTCGACGCTGCTCACAAGAAGGGCGCCCCACCAAAAAATATCAAATGTATGTCTTCCGATAACATCAATGAGCAAATTTTGACAAGGTTTTCCAATTCCAATATATTAAACTAATGTCTTCTTGCTAACATCAATGAGCAAAGTTTGACAAGGTTTTCCAATTCCAATATATTAAACTAACGCCTTCTTGCTAACATTAATGATTAAACTTTGACAAGCTTTTCCCATTCAAAATATGTAATGCCTATGATCGTGTCCTCGCCTTAGCTTCTTGTACCGCCCTTAGCTTCCACGTGTTGTTAAATTGCCAATGGTCTCGAGACTAGTCATGTCACCGTGTCTAATAATATCAGAAAGCTTCTCGGTCATTCCTTCAGAATGTACCGCATCCAAAGGACTACTTTTTTCAAAAGTGGAACGCACTAATCGACCCAAAGAACGCAGCAGTTTGCCTTGGACACATTGGCTCTTTTGTGCGCTCAACTAAAATCAAGTCGAATAAAACCAAGCTTTAATGTTGATATCCCCGTAAGCAACAATAGGTATAAGGGAAACAAAGAAATAACGGTTGATGACTTGTCTTAATGGGAAACAAAGCAGAGAGGAGCAATTCTCCATCTGTGTGATTCATTCATATTGGTCGAGACATTATCTTAATAATGCCTTGGTTCAACATGTATAAAGAACGACAAAGCGTAAAAGTACCATTCCTAAAACAATGCAACTGATTCATTTTTAAAGAGACATTATCTTAACAATATCTTGGTTAAACATGTAGAAAGAACTACAAAGGTGATAGTACCATTCCTAACAAGTGTTACAGCTTTTGAACTAAGATTCAAGAGTTAATTAATTTCTTTAAAGTGGCATTGCATTAGATTAACTAAAAGCATAAATAGCCAGGGGAGAGGGGCTAACAACAATATGTGCTTCCATCTACTTATAAAGGGGTGATGCAGAGTTTGTTGTAACAAAGCAACAAGCATCATGTCCTGGTTGGTCCTATTTTGTTCACTATTAATGGGAAAAGACAAGAATACAATAGCTTCAATTCAACATTTATTTAAAATAGTACCAATACAAGTAGCACAACATCTCAAAGCACACCGCACAATCATGTGGATGAAGGCATGTACGACCTTTCATGAGAACACCAGATAAAATACTTAATCGCTAACACGTAATAGGAAATCCAATCTCATTTTGTGCAGCTTGCACTAAAATCAAGCAAAGTGTTTCAGAAGCTAAGCAAAATGTCGCAATAGCAACAAGTTGAATAGATATCATGTGTAGAGACCAAGATTTGAAACAACTCAACAGAACACCGAAACAAATTCGATCTCCTTTTGTGCGCTCCACCAAAATTAAGCAAAGTCACCGTGTGACATTCAAGTTGAATCGCACAAAACACTCTTAAAACATAAGTGTTTCGAGTAGCTAAGTAAATGTCGCAAGAGCAACAAGTTGAATCGACACTCTATTTTAACAGAGGCAAAAAGGAAACAATTACTTGCCGATAAAGGAGGATGAAACAAACGGTGATGTAAAGAAGCATCTAACTTATCTTGATGGAAAACAAAGTAGGATAGTAGCATTTCTAAAATGGTAGCATTGATTCATATTAACAGAGACACTCTCTTGAAACAACATTCGTTAAAAATGTAATTTACTTTTAACAAAGTGGCATTGCTTCAATTTTCCAAATGCATTCTTAGTGTTGGGGAACGCTGCGTAAAATTAAAATTTTTCCTACGGCTTCACCAAGATCCATCTATGAGTTCATCTAAGCAACGAGTAACGGAGAGAGATTGCATCTACATACCACTTGTAGATCGCGTATGAAGCTTGCAAGGTGATGATGGAGTCGACTCAACGTGATTCAGATCACCGATGCCAAGTGCTGAACGGACAGCACCTCCGCTGCTCAACACACGACGGGACGAGCGACGCCTCCTCCTTCTTGATCCAGCAAGGGGAAGGAGAGGTTGAGGAAGACAGCTCCACCGGCAAAGACGACGGCGGCAGGATGGTGGAGAAGCAAGATCTCGGCTGTGGCTTCACGAGCTCTACGGAGGAGGAGATGTGTTGGGAGGGAGGGCTGCGCCTGGGAGTTGGTACAGCAGCCCCCTCCCTCCCCTTTATATAGGCCCTCTGGTGGCTGCCCCGAGATCCAATCTCCGTGGGGCGGCGGCCAAGGGGGTGGAGTGCCCCTGCCAAGTGGGCGCCCCACCCCTAGGGTTTCAACCCTAGGCGCAGGGTGGACCTAGGGGCGACCAGCCCCTTGTGGGCTGGTTCCTTCCCTTCAGCCCATGGGGCCCTCCGGATAGGTGGCCCCACCTGTGGACCTCGACCTTCCGGTGGTCCCAGATTTTACCGAAACCCCAAACTTTCCCGATGGTCAAACACCACTTCCTATATATTATTCTTACCTCCGACCCTTCCGAACTCCTCGTGACGTCCGGATCTCATCCGGACTCAACAACATTCGTGGTCACATACTTGACTTCCTACTAACCCTAGCGCCACCGAACCTTATGTGTAGACCCTACGGTTCGGGAGACACGCAGACATGACCGAGACGACTTCGGCAATAACCAACAGCGGGTCTGATACCCATGTTGGTCCTACATGCTCCTCGATGATTTCATCGGTTGAACCACGATGTCGAGGATTCGATCAAACCCTCGATGCAATTCCTTTGTCAATCGGTACGCATTTGCCCGAGACTCGATCGCCGGTATCCCAATACCTTGTTCAGCCTCGCTACGCAAGTCACTTTACTCGCATCAGAATGCATGATCCCGTACAACACCTTGGTCACATTGAGCTCATTATGATGATGCATTACCGAAAGGGCCCAGAGATACCTCTCCGCCATAACGGAGGACAAATCCCAGCCTCGATCCGTGTCAACCCAACAGATACTTTCGAGATACCTGTAATGCACCTTTATAGTCACCCAGCCACGCCAGACGCTTGATACACCCAAGGCACTCCTACGGTAACCGGAGTTACACGATCTCATGGTCGAAGGAAGAGATACTTGACATTGGCAAAGCTTCTAGCAAACGAACTATACGATCTTTATGCTATGCTTATGATTGTCTTGTCCATCACATCATTCTCCTAATGATGTGATCCCGCTATCAACGACATCCAATGTCCATAGTCGAAACCATGACTATCTATTGATCACAACGAGCTAGTCAACTAGAGGCTCACTAGGGACTCATTGGGTCTAAGTGTTCACACGTATTACGATTTCCGGATAATACAGCTTATAGCATGAACAAAAGACAATTATCATGAACATTGAAATATAATAATCCTTTTATTATTGCCTCTAGGGCATATTTCCAACAGTCTCCCACTTGCACTAGAGTCACCAATCTAGTTACATTGTGATGAATCGAACACCCATAGAGTTCTCGTGTTGATCATGTTTTGCACGCGAGAGAGTTTAGTCAACGGATCCGCGACATTCAGATCCGTGTGCACTTTGCAAATCTCTATGTCTCCATCTTGAACATTTTCACGGATGGAGTTGAAACGACGCTTGATGTGCCTCGGTCTTCTTGTGAAACCCGGCTCCTTGGCAAGGGCAATAGCTCCAGTGTTGTCACAGAAGAGTTTGATCGGCCCCGACGCATTGGGTATGACTCTAGGTCGGTGATGAACTCCTTCACCCAAATCGCTTCATGCGCCGCCTCCGAGGCTGCCATGTACTCCGCTTCACACGAGATCCCGCCACGACGCTTCGCTTGCAAATGCACCAGCCATCGCTTCCACCATTCAACATATACACGATCCGGTTTGTGACTTAGAGTCATCCAGATCCGAGTCGGCTAGCGCCGACGTAACCCTTTACGACGAGCTCTTCGCTCTCCATAAACGAGAAACATGTCCTTTGTCCTTTCGTGTACTTCAGATATTCTTGACCGCTGTTCAGTTGTTCCTTGCCGGATTACTTTGGTATCTTGCAACCAAACTTACGGCAAGGTTTACATCGGTCCGTACACAAGATGGCATACATAATAGATCCTATGGCTGAAGCATAGGGATGACACTCATCTCTTCTTTATCTTTTGTCAGGTCGTGATCGAGCTGAGCTCAATTTCACACCTTGTAACATAGGCAAGAACCCTTCTTGACTGATCCATTTTGAACCTCTTCAAAATCTTATCAAGGTATGTGCTTTGTGAAAGACCTATGAGGCGCCTCGATCTATCTCTATAGATCTTGATGCCTAATATATAAGCAGCTTCTCCAAGGTCCTTCATTGAAAAACACTTGTTCAAGTAGGCCTTAATGTTGTCCAGAGTTTCAGATCATTTCCCATCAAGAGTATGTCATCTACATATAATAGGAGAAATGCTACAGAGCTCCCACTCACTTTCTTGTAAACGCAGCTTCTCCATAAGTCTCAAGATAACCCAAACGCTTTGATCATCTCATCAAAGCGAATGTTCCAACTCCGAGATGCTTGCACCAGTCCATAAATGGATCGCTGAGCTTGCATACTTTGTTAGCGCTCGAGGATCGACAAAACCTTCCGCTGCATCATATACAGCTCTTCCTTAAGATGTCCATTAAGGAATGCCGCTTTGACGCCCATCCGCCATATCTCATAATCATAGTATGCGGCAATTGCTAACATGATTCGGACGGACTTAAGCTTCGCCACGGAGAGAATGTCTCGTCAGAAGTCAATCCCTTGAACTTGTCGATAACCCTTAGCGACAAGTCGAGCTTTATAGATGGTAACATTACCATCCGCGTCCGCCTTCTTCTTAAAAATCCATTTATTTTCTATCGCCACGATCATCGGCAAGTCTGCCAAAGTCCATACTTTGTTTTCATACATGGATTCTATCTCGGATTTCATGGCCTCAAGCCATTTGTTGGAACTGGCCCGCCATTGCTTCTTCATAGTTCAAGGTTCATTGTTGTCTAGCAACATGATTTCCATGACAGGTTGCTGCATTCACTGTGCGGAACGTGTCCTCGTGGACCTTCAAGTTCAAGAGTAACTTGATCCAAGTACCTTGATCATCATCAACGCTTTCCTTTCAGCTTGGTGGGGCATCACAGAACGGTTTCCTCGCTGCACCACTTTCCCGCTCGAGAGGTAGTACTTCATCGAAGTTCTACTTTCCTCCCACTTACTTTTTCGAGAGAAACTTTTCTCCGTAAAGCATCCGCTTTGGCAACAAAGATCTTGCCTTCGATCTTAAGTAGAAGGTATACCCGACAGCTTCCTTAGGGTATCCTATGAATACGCATTTTTCCGACTTGGGTTCGAGCTTTTCAGTTGAAGTTTCTTGACATAAGCATCGTGATCCCCAAACTTTTAGAAACGATAGCTTAGGTTTCTTCCCAAACCATAATTCATACGGTGTCGCCTCAACGGATTTAGACGGTGCCCTATTTAAAGTGAATGTAGCTGTCTCTAGAGCGATCCCCAAAATGATAGCGTAAATCGGTAAGAGACATCATAGACCGCACCATATCCAATAGAGTGCGACACGACGCTCGACACACCGCTTCACCGAGGTGTTCCAGCGGCGTGAGTTGTGAAACGATTCCACATTTCCTTAAGTGTGTGCCAAATTCGTGACTTAAATATTCTCCTCCACGATCCGATCAGAGGAACTTTATCTTTCGGTCACGCTGATTCTCCACCTCACTCTGAAATTCCTTGAACTTTTCAAAGGTCTCAGACTTGTGTTTCATTAAGTAGACATACCCATATCTACTTAAGTCATCAGGAGAGTGAGAACATAACGATATCCTCCACGAGCCTCAACGCCATTGGACCGCATACATCGGTATGTATGATTTCCAACAAGTTGGTTGCTCGCCCATTGTTCCGAGAACGGAGTCTTGGTCATTTTGCCTAAGAGGCAAGGTTCGCATGTGTCAAACGATTCATAATCAAGAGACTCTAAAAGTCCATCAAGATGGAGCTTCTTCATGCGCTTGACACCAATGTGACCAAGGCGGCAAAGTACACAAGTATGTGGGACTATCGTTATCAACTTTACATCTTTTCGCATCCACACTATGAACATGTGTAATATTACGCCGAGATTCATTAAGAATAAACCATTGACCATCGGAGCATGACCATAAAACATATCTCTCATATAAATCGAACAACCATTATTCTCGACTTAAATGAGTAGCCATCTCAGATCAAACGAGATCCAGATACAATGTTCATGCTCAAACTTGGCACTAAATAACAATTATTGAGGTTTAAAACTAATCCCAGAGGTAAATGTAGAGGCAGCGCGTCGACGGCGATCACATCGACTCGAACCATTCCCGACGCCAAGATCGTCACCTCGCCCTTCGCCAGCCTCCGCTTATTCCGCAGCTCCCGCCGTGAGTTACATATATGAGCAACGGCACCGTATCAAATACCCAGAGTTACTACGAGTAATCGGTAAGGTACACATCAATTACATGTATATCAAATATACCTTTGGTGTTGCCGCCTTCTTATCCGCTAAGTATTTGGGGCGTTCCGCTCCAAAGGTTCCCTTCCCTTGCAATAAAAGCACTCACCTCGTGCTTGGGTCCATTCTTTGACTTCTTCCCGCAATCGGCTTACGGGCGCGCAACATCTTTGCCGCCCTTCTTGAAGTTCTTCTTACCCTTGCCCTTCTTGAACTTAGTGGTCTTATTGACCATCAACACTTGATGTTCTTTCTGATTTCAGCCTCTCGCTGACTTCAGATCGAGAACACTTCAGAATGGTCTTTACCATCCCCGCATGTTGTAGTTCATCACAAAGCTCTTGTAGCTTGGTGGAGCGATCGAGGATTCTCACAATGACCGCCTATCCGGAGGTTAATGTTCAACTGGTCATACGCAAGCAACCTGCATATCTTCGTGATGTGTTCACCGATGTAACTGTTCTCCTCCATCTTACAATCAGAGAACTTGTCGGAGACATCATATCTCTCGACCCGGCATGAGCTTGGAAAACTAGTTTCAGCTCTTCAACATCTCATATGCTCCGTGATGCTCAAAACGCTTTTGGAGCCCCGGTTCTAAGTCAGAGAGCATGCCGCACCGAACGAGGGAGTAATCATCAAGACGAAGTTTGCTGCCGCTCATAACGCCTTGGTTCTTCGACGGAGCGGCACCTAGCGGTCCTTCTAGGACATATTGCTTCTCGGCAGCTATGAGGATGATCTCGTGTTCCGACCCAATCCAGATAGTTGCTGCCATCATCTTTCAGCTTGGTTTTCTAGGAACGCTGAAGTTCATGTTGACATTAGCGCTGGCCATTGATCTACAAGACATATTTGCAAAGGTTTTAGACTAAGTTCATGATAATAAAGTTCTTAATCAAAATTATGAACTCCCACTTAGATTAGACATCCTCTAGTCATCTAAGTGTTACACGATCCGAGTCGACTAGCCCGTGTCCGATCATCACGTGAGACGGACTAGTCATCATCGGTGAACATCTTCATGTTGATCGATCTTCCATACGACTCGTGTTCGACCTTTCGGTCTCCGTGTTCCGAGGCCATGTCCGCACATGCTAGGCTCGCAAGTTAACCCTAAGTGTTTTCGCCAGTGTAAACTGTCTTACACCCGCTGTATGTGAACGTAAGAATCCATCACACCCGATCATCACGTGGTGCTTAGAAACGATTTAACCGTAGCAACGGTGCACGCTTAGGGAGAACACTTTTGAAATTTTATAAGGGATCATCTTATTTACTACCGTCGTTCCCTAAGTAAACAAGATGCATAAACATAATAAACATCACATGCAATTATATAGTTGTGACATGATATGGCCAATATCATCAAGCTCCATTGATCTCCATCTTCGGGCTCCATGATCATCTTGTCACCGCTTGACACCATGATCTCCATCATCATGATCTCCATCATCGTGTCTTCATGAAGTTGTCACGCTAACGACTACTTCTACTTCTATGACTAACGCGCTTAGTAATGAAGTAAAGTAGTTTACATGGCGCTCTTCAATGACACGCAGGTCATACAAAAATAAAGACAACTCCTATGGTCTCGCCGTTGTCATACTCATCGACATGCAAGTCGTGAATCCTATTACAAGAACATGATCTCATACATCACAATTCATCATTCATCACAACTTCGCCATATCACATCACATGATCAATCGCTGCAAAAACAAGTTAGACGCCCCTAATTGTTGTTGCATCTTTACGTGGCTGCGATTGGGTTCTAGCAAGAACGCTTTTCTTACCTACGAATCACCACAACGTGATTTTGTCAACTTCTATTTACCCTTCATAAGGGCCTTGTTCATCGAATCCGCCCAACTAAAGTGGAGAGACAGACACCCGCCAGCCACCTTATGCAACTAGTGCATGTCACCGGTGGAACCGGTCTCACGAAGCGCACGTAAGGTTGGTCCGGCCGCTTCATCCCACAATACCGCTGAGCAAGAAAAGACTAGTAGAGGCAAGTAAGATGACAAGATCAACGCCCACAACAAATTGTGTTCTACTCTGCATTAGAGAACTACGATAGACCTAGCTCATGATGCCACCGTTGGGGAACGCTGCAGAAAATTAAAATTTTCCTACGGCTTCACCAAGATCCATCTATGAGTTCATCTAAGCAACGAGTAACGGAGAGAGATTGCATCTACATACCACTTGTAGATCGCGTATGGAAGCTTGCAAGGTGATGATGGAGTCGACTCAACGTGATTCAGATCACCGATGCCAAGTGCTGAACGGACAGCACCTCCGCTCAACACACGACGGGACGAGCGACGCCTCCTCCTTCTTGATCCAGCAAGGGGAAGGAGAGGTTGAGGAAGACAGCTCCACCGCAGCACGACGGCGGCAGGATGGTGGAGAAGCAAGATCTCGGCAGGGCTTCACGAGCTCTACGGAGGAGGAGATGTGTTGGGAGGGAGGGCTGCGCCTTGGGAGTTGGTACAGCAGCCCCTCCCTCCCCCCTTTATATAGGCCCTCTGGTGGCTGCCCCGAGATCCAATCTGTGGGGCGGCGCCAAGGGGTGGAGTGCCCCTGCCAAGGGGCGCCCCACCCCTAGGGTTTCAACCCTAGGCGCAGGGGTGGACCTTAGGGGCGCACCAGCCCCTTGTGGGCTGGTTCCTTCCCTTCAGCCCATGGGGCCCTCCGGATAGGTGGCCCCACCCGTGGACCCCGACCTTCCGTGGTCCCAGATTTCACCGAAACCCCAAACTTTCCCGATGGTCAAACACCACTTCCTATATATTATTCTTACCTCCGACCTTCCGAACTCCTCGTGACGTCCGGATCTCATCCGGACTCAACAACATTCGTGGTCACATACTTGACTTCCTACTAACCCTAGCGCCACCGAACCTTATGTGTAGACCCTACGGGTTCGAGACACGCAGACATGACCGAGACGACTCTCGGCAATAACCAACAGCGGGTCCGATACCCATGTTGGCTCCTACATGCTCCTCGATGATTTCATCGGTTGAACCACGATGTCGAGGATTCGATCAAACCCTCAGATGCAATTCCTTTGTCAATCGGTACGCATTTGCCCGAGACTCGATCGCCGGTATCCCAATACCTTGTTCAGCCTCACATTCGCAAGTCACTTTACTCGCATCAGAATGCATGATCCCGTACAACACCTTGGTCACATTGAGCTCATTATGATGATGCATTACCGAAAGTGGGCCCAGAGATACCTCTCCGCCATACACGGAGTGACAAATCCCGCCTCGATCCGTGTCAACCCAATGATACTTTCGAGATACCGTAATGCACCTTTATAGTCACCCAGCACGCCAGACGCTTGATACACCCAAGGCACTCCTACGGTAACCGGAGTTACACGATCTCATGGTCGAAGGAAGAGATACTTGACATTGGCAAAGCTTCTAGCAAACGAACTATACGATCTTTTATGCTATGCTTATGATTGTCTTGTCCATCACATCATTCTCCTAATGATGTGATCCCGCTATCAACGACATCCAATGTCCATAGTCGAAACCATGACTATCTATTGATCACAACGAGCTAGTCAACTAGAGGCTCACTAGGGACTCATTGGGTCTAAGTGTTCACACGTATATTACGATTTCCGGATAATACAGCTTATAGCATGAACAAAAGACAATTATCATGAACATTGAAATATAATAATCCTTTTATTATTGCCTCTAGGGCATATTTCCAACAAAGGAGTGGTTGTCTTATTCTCCATAACAACCGCTTTTAAATTGTGTAAGTATTTAAACTAAACTCTTTATTTAATGTACAGGGGTACTACTCCGATGAACTAACGATCCACGCCCACGCCCCCGGTCGCACTTCCTCGCCCTTCACGTGGTACACTACCTCCCTTATGAACAACCACACATGCGCCAAATTATCGGAAACGTGTGAGAGTGTGTACAAATAAAGAATTTTAATTTCAATTATCGGAAAGGTTTGAGAGTATTACAAAGTTTGACTTCACCAAATCTAATATGCGAGTAAATAAAAATGGAGGGCTACTACCTCCATCCGGTTTTTAGTCCACACCATTTTTTAAATCAAAGTTAATAGCTGGACAAATAAAATTACAGGAGCTGAGACAAAGTTGTGAGAAGGCTTAGAAATCAATACAAAACTTATGCTCTTGGTACCAACGCCGATCCTTCTTCGAGGAAACATTTGGTTCATAGCCAATTGTGTGATAAAATTGCACCAACGTGAAAGATGATCGGCTCCAACGCAACCAAGGTGAATCGACGAAGGATATCATCTTTGTGCGTAATAAGCAAAGAGCATCGATGGAAGACGACTTGGTTTTTATTGAAAATCGATCAGCTTCACCACCGACGCAACCATGAGGCGCGACCATGAGCATCGATAGGTCATCGTGGTGATGCATCATCCATTTGGCATCAAGTTTGGGTGAGGCACCTATGAAGTTCGACAAATCCTCACTTTGGTCTCTGCTTTTCTCAAGAATCAAGCTCGAGGAAGGAAGAACCACGTGGCAGAGGATGTGAGGTGGAACAAAATGGCCATCCAATTTTGTGCAATTCCACTAAAATTGAGGAAGACATGCCCGGGTAGGGAGACACGCATTGCTATTTCCAAAAATATAAAAAAGGGTTAATGAAAAGTACACCAACAAATAGAAGCATCATAATTATATCTTCATGGGAACTAAACCAGATACCCGAGAAAAAAGCATTTCTTCATTTAACCAAAGGATAGTACTACCACCATATGGACAATGACCGCACAACCACCATGTACTTTTGTCGAACAACATGTATACCTCCACCGAGGCATAAATCAGACAACTTTTTGAGTGGCATTTCCTCTATAATAGTATTAGTAGGTGATGTTGGACCAGCCGACTAACCCTAGCTACTCCCTCCATCACAGCTTTAGAAGGCATGCTTAAATTTGCATGCTTCCACAATAGACAAGGTTTAGGCGATTGCATTTATTTCTAATAGCTAATTAGTATTCGACATACTACTCATATATGCATGCGAGTGTGAATCCTATTTTTAACCCATCTCACAACCAATAGATAATCACCTAGGTCCCAGAGAATTTCCAAGCGCCTTTTCTAAACCGTGACGGAGGAGTACTATGCATGGGGAGCCGGGGAGTAGTCGATAGAAGAAAACCCGCACGCAGCGACTGGGAGCTGGACCAAGACAAGAAGTTATACCTCGTGGGCGAGATGTCGCTAGGCGGGTGGGCGGATCCGCCCACACGACGGCAAGTAACAAGGGCGCTGGAGGGTTCGTCACCGCCAAGACTGCTTCGAGAGGA
Source organism: Aegilops speltoides (assembly GCA_021437245.1). Lineage (NCBI taxonomy): Eukaryota > Viridiplantae > Streptophyta > Magnoliopsida > Poales > Poaceae > Aegilops > Aegilops speltoides. The sequence continues at coordinate 10,884 of JAHHZJ010006282.1, read as the reverse complement.
CGGTAAGATCGATCTTCTGCCGCCGACGGCGCATAACGCTAACGCTGCACTCTCCTCACATCCCGCAGCGGACGGGATTCGCCGGATCTGTGACCACCGACCACCGTGAGGAGAGAGATAGATCGGACACTTTCATCTTGTTTTGATAAGGAGAGGGTGAGAGAGCGAGACGCGAGAAACTCTATCAAACAAGAGGCTATAATGGAGTAAAAACTCTCCATAGTAGTGGTTTTAAATAGAATACGCTGCTCCTAAAAAAGAAACGAAAATCAAGGACAATTTTTATGGTCTGTTTAGATACATCTAGATGTGACAGCTTATGTCACATCTAGGTTGATGTCCACTGCTTGTGGTCTTTTTTTTGTCCTAGTTTTTGTTTCTTGTTGCTACATTATATACTTGTGGGAGCTTAGATGTGATATCCTTAAATAACATCTAGATGTGAATTGACAAACCGATTTTCTAACGCATCAAGAAAGAAAACTCGATCAAAACACGCCTCGCTTCCTGTGTCGGAGAGTCGTCACACACACACACATAGACATAGACATGCATATCCGTTTACGAAAATTCCATTTCCATCTCCATCTCTAATCATATTTGTCCAACTGCACATTATTTACGCTGTTAATTATATACGCAGCAATATTAACGCATAACATCTCTTGTTTGCGACGTCCGACCGCCGCCACGGCCGGTCCCGACCAACCCGAACCTCTTCATCACCTCGCTGCTTCCCGCCTCAAACGGTCAAGGCCGTCGATTCATGCCCGCCAGAGCGACGCGACCTTCACCGGCGCCGCATTGAAGCGGCACTGGCCGAGAGCGCCGCCGCCGCTTCGTGCACGCGGCTGCCCGAAGTTCAAAGGTCGCAATAGCCGTGGTCGTGGGGAACGAGCACCTATGGGGCAGGAGCCCTTTTCGTCCGGGGGGAGCAGAGGGCGACGAAGAGTAGATCGAGGTCGAGCACGCTGGGATTTTACCCAGCTCGAGTTTCCGAGAGATAAAACTCCATCGCAGCTTTATGTTTCTATTCTCGTTTTGCTTGAGAGCGTGTGTGTTGTGATTTCAATGAGTCGAATCAACCAACCCCTTCTACATGCGCATGGGCCTCCTTTTATAGTCTAAAGGGTCACCGGCAGTGGCAACGCAGAAAGAGGGGTAAAAGGTAAAACGGGGTTGGTACAACCGCTATCAACAAAGGCTCCCTACCTAACTCGACAGCAGGGACAAGGGCATTTATGCCCATCCGGCCGCTTCCAACAGGTAGGAACGACCGTTAGGGGCGCCACCGACGCCACGATGGCCTCCTTGTCACTCCATGCGCCACCGCGACTTCTTGGTCTGCACAACCACCGACACGCGCGCCAGAACGATCTTGGGGCTACATCGTCGTTAATGCGCTTAGAGCCGGGTGCAGAGTGGAGGAGTTGCCACGCAAGCACCTTGCCGCTGTCGTTATCTTGTCGCACCCGCAAGCTTGCCGCCGCCGGTCTTGCCGGACGCGCGCGCCGCAGCGCAAGTTTTCGGCGCCTTGTTATCTTCCTGCAAGCCTCTTGCCGGGTCTTGTCCTTCCCGCAAGCTTCTTGCCGGGCCTTGCCTTCTCGGTTAACACTTTGTTCTTGAATGGCAGTAATATGAATAACGGCGGTCTTATGACGCTCGCAAGCCTTGCCATGACGCCGCGATCGCCTGCAGACAAGTTTGGGGTACTAAGGTACCTTACTTTAGTACACCGACAGAGCCCCCGGCTCGGGCTATACACGGTGCCGAAGCGCTGTTGGGCCAGCCCAAACAGGCACGGCACGCACGGCCCGGGTCCAAACCAAATCCACTCCATATCCACCGCTGCCCTTCAGAACGGCACGCGCCAATCGCGCGCCGTGGGAGAGATCGTGGGCAATACTAAATCCAGAAATGCGAACGCTCGCTTGCTTTCAAGATCTCGCCACGCTGCCCCCATGCGCTTTGGGGTCGCGGACGGAAGCGGAGATCGGGCCATTGCAAGCAGGGGCAGCGGGTCGGCCCCGACTCGCTTCTTCCTATGCCCTCGATTCGCTGAAAGGGCGGCCGAGCCCCCACCCCGCCTCCTTTAAGAAGAGCGGAGGGAGCCAGGTCTGACTCTCTCATATTCTCCTTTCTTCAGCTTCCCCCTTTCTCCCGCTCGCCATGGAGAAAGGGAACCCTGCCTTCGCCGGTGGCAGCGAGGGTCGCTGCCAGACAGCCCACCCTCCCTATCTCATGCCTGCGGGTGGCAGAGCCAGCCATAAGGGAAGAGGGAGGGGCGCGGTCGTGACGAGGTCGAGGACGAGGTCGAGGCGCCTGGGAAGAGGCGGACGGGCGCGCGCCAGCTCCACCTCCGCCGGTGGATCCTCTCCCCATGGCGGTCCATACAGGGACGCACCTTGCGAAGTTCTTCGTCAGCTGGCGCCGGGCGCCTTGCCGCCTCCGGCTTCCAGCCCGCTTATGAGCTGGATGGAGTTGGACCCGCCCGAGACACCGAGATTGCACATGAGGGGCTGGGATCGCCGCGTGCTAGTCCGTGGTTGTATTCCCGCCCCTAATGTGATGTATCTTGATCATGGGTGGAAGACGTCGCCTGATCCATAGCTCGATGAAGGGGTTTACCCTCCATTTTAAGTTAATGGAGGGTGATCTCCTCTCCGCTAAGGTCTTCGGTGCTTCGCATTCGGGCGGCGTTACGGGACAGCTCCTCCGAGCATAAGACTCTCGAGCGAGAGTGACGAGGAGGAGAGCGACAACGACGATGAGGGTAGCGGTCGGCGGATGGCGGGCCCGACTAGGTGTCGGGCGCCGCTCAAGGCCACCGTGACCCCATCATCCGTGGTCGCCAGCCTTGAACTCCCCGGTCATTTCTTGGGCGGGCAGGCGAGGGAGGCTGCGAAGGGGAAGAGAGCTGGGCGACAAGGCCAGCTAAGTCGGAGTACGAGGGCGAGTGCCTCGAAAGCGGCCGACGCCCCGCCGCCTGCCTTGAGCCCCGCTTCCGGCGCCGCCATCACTGCCCAGCCTCCTGACGGCCCCCGGATGTCCTCTTGGTGTCTTCTCGCACCTGAGCTCGCCTAGGCGCCTTTTGCCCTTTTTTCGCCTTTGACCTATCTCCTCAAGAGAGGGACAGAAAAGAATTATGGGCATCTTATCTTTTAATTTGTAAGCCTCCTGCCTTAGCCGATCTAAAACTTGTAATCCTCTTTTTCATGTTTTTCATCCTCTATGGACTGCACTGAGTGGGATGTTTTTTAATGAAAAGGATGCTTGCTATGTTATATCCTTTACTCAATTCCATCCCTTGTATGTTTTTACCCCACGCTTTTAGGGAACTTGCCGTGGGAACGCTGCTCAGTGAGCGCTGAAAAGTGCGAACATCAGCAGCCTGCCGGGCGTGTTGCTTCCGCAAGAAACCTTGTCGACTAGTTGCAAAGACACTTTCATTGTTGAGCGACTCAAACAAATTAAGGGCGCAACTTAGCCACTTAGTCGATTCCGCCACAAGATGTGTTTCCATACAAGGCATTGTCGCTCAAGGAATATAACATAAAAATTTAAACCGATCGTGCTTAAACTTTGGTAACTTAGCTTTTTTCGCCACCAGATCCCGGCAAGGCCATACTTTTTTGAACGACGCCCGTCCACACCTTCATCCTCTCCTCTCGCTTCCGCGTTAACTCGGGCTATGGTAGCAGCGCAAAGCTTGTCGGTAGCGAGCAGCTCGCATCAGCAGCCTCGAAGACGATCTTCCTCGAGGAGCAGCGGCCATCTTGCCACAGCCGCTCTTGCTCTAGCTCATCATAAGCGAGCACTCGAGGCGATCCGTGATACGAAGTTCTCGTGGGGATAACCGCCTTCCTCATCGCTTCCACCTCCGCCACTTCGTGAACTTGTCGATCGCCACGCATAAGTATCAAGCCCCGACAGCTGGGAAAGGGGCCGAGAATGTCGAGCCCCTGCATCAAAAATGGCCGTGATAAAGGGATTGTTTGGAGAGCTTGAGCTGGTTGATGAATCTGCTTTGGAGTGGAACTCGCACGCTTCACACTTGGTTACTTGTGCAAGCAGATCCTCGAAGGCTGCTGCCGAAGAAACCTTGCCGGTAGTGCTCTTGGCGCCAATGTGGTGACCACATATGCTCCATGTATCTCCGCCAACAGCTCTTGTCCATCTTCCCAAGAAACGCACTTCAATTTTACTCCATTGAATCTTTCTTCTCGCATAAAGATGTCATCGATAAACCGGTACATACTTGATTGCGGGGTACTCTCCGCTTCTTCTTGCTCTTCGGAAGTTCTCCTCGTCTCAAGGAAATGGACTATTTGTCGTGCCCATGTTGGAGCTTGTGGCTCGAATAACAAGGACTAAAGGCGAAATGCCGCCAAGGAACATTTGCTTCTACGGCAAGAACTGAATCCTGCCGGAGCGGATGTTCCCAAGCGTGTCGGGACACAGCTTTGTCGGGAGCGCCCGCTTCAACGAAACAAACCCTAGAGCTTGTCGGAGCAGATCGCTTCCTCAAGATTCTCTCGTGTTGATCCCGGGACCTTCGACGGTGGCTTCGGGAGCTCACGAAAGTAGTCACCAAGAATCAACTTCTTCTTGTTCGGTCCAGCTTGATGGTGTGATGATGGTTGAGTCAGCTTGAGCACAAAAATTCCTGGTTCCACAGCAACTTGAGTGCGGCACACTTTGACAAAGCCATCCGCAATGTCATTCTCGAGCTCTTGGAACGTGGTTCCATCTCAGTCAGCCAAAATGTTCTTCTAGCTTCCTCATTTCATCGATGTATGCTTCCATCAACGGACTCGATAATCTCACATTTTGACGGACGATAAGCTGTGAGTCACCCCGATAATAAGCTTTTGATCCCAAGTTCTGCTGCTATTCTCGAGTCCGCAAGCAAGCCTTCATACCGCAGATTGTTTGTTGCTTGCTTGGGAAAGTGCATCCAACCACGACTTGAGGTGCTCTCCGGCAGGCGATAGTAGTATGCCCACACTGGCATTTTGCAGCAGAAGGCACCATCAAAGTACATGATCCATTCTTTGCTTGCTTCCTTGACGGGATGCTCTTTCTCCTAAATTTCTTCATCGGTGTTGGCCCATTCTGCTATGAATTCTGCCAATGCTCGGCTCAATAGTTGAAGTACTTTCAAACTTGAGGACAAAACTTGACAATTCCAAGGCCACTCGACAACTCGCTCGCTGCTTCCGGATTCTAATATCCTCTTTAACGGAAAGCAGTGACAATTATCTCATGTGCTTGAAAGTAATGGCGCAGGCTTCTGAGGCCATGAGAAGGCCGAAAGCAACTTCGCGACACCGTAGTACCTTGATCTAGCCTCTCACGTAAGGGAACTAACAAAGTAAACCGGGCGCTGCACCATCTTCTTCGCTTTCCTCTTGTGGCTGCGCAGATCCATCCTTGCCGCAACCGTAACTTGTCTGGGAAGCCTCGCTTGTCGCTGGACTCGCTTAAGTCATGCGTCGCCGCTCCTCATCATCTGCCTCCCTCTCCGCTAATTCAACGCAGCACTAACCACTTTTGATTGGTCATGCCGCTTAGGTATAGCAAGTTAACTTCTCTGGGCTTAGGTGCGACAAGTGTTGGAGTAGAGATAGGTATCTCTTCAAGTCCGTGGCGCAGCTCTCCGCTCCGAGTCCATTTCATTGGACCTGCTTTTTCAAAATTTTGAAAACGGCAGGCGCGCCAAGCAGACTTTAGAGATGAACCTATCGAGAGCAAAGAACACAACCGCAAGTTCAGACATCCTTGACGCGGCTTCTTGCTTTCGATCTGCTCAATGGCTTTGATCTTGTCGGGATTGGCTTCAATCTCTCTGAGATACAAAGAATCCAAGAAGCTTACCGGAAGGAACTCCAAACACGCACTTCTGGATTCAACTTGAGATTGATCTTATGCAGATTTGTGAAGGTCTCGCCCAAATCTTGGATCAAAGTTGCATCTTCGCTTCTGACCACTATGTCATCCATGTAAGCTTCTACATTTCTAAAGCGTACTGCGGCTCAAAAGCATGACTGACTACTTCTGCAATGTTGAAATGGCATTCTTTAGTCCGGAAGGCATCCGTAAAGCAAGACGTACACATGGAGTAATGAATGCGGTTTTCTTCATCCTCGTTTCCGCCATGAAGATCTCGATGATATCCTCGAGTATGCATCAAGGAATGAAAGTAGATCACATCCTCGCCGTGGAGTCGACAATCTAGTCAATGCGCCGCAAGGAAATGGATCCTCAGGGCAAGCTTTATTGACATCGCTGAAGTCAATATAAAGCCTCCACTTCCCCGCTTGCTTTGGCGTGATTACTCATCGGATTGGCTAACCACGCGGTGGAGTACTCCTGACCAGGCCTCGCTGCTTTCCAATTTCTTGATCTCTCTCGCAATGAACTCTGACGCCCACTACTTGTTTCCTAACTCTCGCTGACGGGCCAGCTGTGAGGGCAGATACAATCGTGGTGCCTCAATTACTTCGGAACACCGGGATGTCGATGGTTGCCATGCAAACACATCGACATTCGCCGCAGGAAAGTAACGAGCGGCTTTCCTATTTAGGATCAAGCGTAGCAATCGATGGTGAAGGTACCACCAAAGGCCGCGGCCTCCTTGGCGCCCACTTTCTTGGTCTCGTGAAGCTGTTCTTGCCTTTCTTGCACTTGCCGGTGAGCTCGATGGAAAGGCCCTCGATCAGAAGCGCAAAGATCAAGAGGTGCGCTTGCCGGAGTGGGCATCGAGCTACTTGCCGACTTGATCTTCTTCTTCCCCGGAGCTTAAGCGCAAGTGGTTTGCATTCATCCGCGGCTGCCGCTTCCCAGAGATCTTAAATCGCACGTATAAGTGCATCTTTTCTTGTCGCCATGGACAGTAAATAACACTTATCTGGACCAAGCATCTTGAGCACATTGTGTTTAGCGAGAGGCTGCCATGAACTTGGCAAGCGCCGATTTGCCAAGTATCCCATTGTAGGGCAATGGGAAATCAGCAACGCCAAACATGACTTTCGTCATTCCGAAGTTCAGCTCCGCTGCCGTGTTATCGTGCAGCAGATCTTCCCTTCGGCTTGCTCCTTCCGGTTGATTCTTGAAAGGTACTCAACTTCTTCGAGTTTTTGCCGTCGGGATCCGGAGCTTCTTGAGCACCGCTGAAGAGATCAGATTCGTGCCGCCCCGCTGGCCAACCAACATCTTCGTGGACCTTGAGGTTATGGATTGTTGGCGAAACCAACATCGGCAAGCACCGATCATACAGTTGATGCGATCAAGATGATCCTCAACATCAAAAAAATGATGGGCGGTTGACCACTTCAGGGCCTTGCGCGACTCGGGACGGACGGCTTCGCCGTGATTCACCTCCCGCACTCCACTATTTGAGTTGGCGGTGAGGTGAGGTGCGAAGCCACCTGCACGACGCACAAAACCTCCTCCGCTCAAACTCTTGCTCGCTTGGCCTCATCCTCCTCCATCTCATCATCTTCATCTTCGCCTTCGCCCTTGTCAGCGACGCTGGGAGGCGGTCTCTCGCCAGCCGTTGGCTCAACCACGGCGCCCCCCGCAAGGGACGCTTGCCGATCCTCCGCCACCTTCTTGGGCTTTCTCCTTGTCGCGCGCCAGATTCAGCTTTCAGAGTCTCGCCATCCGCTCAACTTCTCTTGCAGGCTTGGAGGTCATGGCCCTTGGTGTGGTGGATTTTGCAAGATCGCTTGCGGGAGCCATCCCGGCTTGTCGGCTGCTACCACAGCCTCGCCGAGTCACCAGCTTTGGCCTCTTCGAACCAGCCTCCGACCTGCTCGACAACCAACACATCCTTAGCCTTTCTCTTCGTTGCCTCCTGCCCGCTTGCTTTTGCCGAGGGGCACCCTCACCGCCGATCCTTCGCTTCTTACGCTTCCTCGGGAGTTCCTCCTCCTCAGCAAGACGCGGCACACTTGTCGCCGTGAGCATATAGCTCGCCGACATCTCTTCTTCGATTTTGCACATCGCCATCTCCTCCTTATCTTGCGCGGTTACGCATCGCTCGATGGAACGCGCTTAATAACCGCGGCAGGGTGGACATCTGGGATGTTGCGCCGCACCGGGTTGAATCTGTAGATGTACTTCTGCGCAGGGGTTCTCCTTCCTTCGGGCGAAAGCAGATGAAGGTCGCTTCTCCGCCATATGGGCTTGTGGTCACCGTGAAGGCGCCGACAAACCGATGGGCACAGTCCGCCTATCTAAGAGATGGAGTTGTCCGGCAAGTGCATGAGCCAAGATCCGACGCGGCTTGAGCACCAGCGGAAGTAGTTGGCGAGGATCTTGTCGTCGCCGCTTCGCGCCTCGTGACCGCGATGGTGTAGACGCCGAGGAACTCCGACGGATGTATCTCCGCCATCATACTTCGGCACGCTCCGCTTGAAGTTCTTGGTATCGGGCCATCGACTCGCCAGCAGCTCACGGGTGAACGCAGGGCAATCTCTATCGTGATACGGCAAGTCGCTGTGTTCCTTCGGGCGCATGCATATCGACAAGGCAGCCAAGCGCTTGGTCTGATTGACGCTGGCTTTCTTCGGCGCTGGCGCGAAAAGCGAACGCTCTTTCGGTCGCCGTTTGGAGAACTTGGCGCTGATCGCGAGAGCTTGTTGGTCCGATTTACACGGTGGAGTTCGCGGTTTAGGTTGGCCCGGCGAAGTCGGCGATTTGGCTCTTCGGCGGGAGTGCACGTGGTGGCACCCCAGCGTCTTGTCGCCGCTGGCTTGCGCCCGGGCGCTCACGGGCTTTATGTGTCGGCTGCTGGGCTTAGCCGCTGGGCGGCTTACGAGGCTATAATGGCCCTCCAGCCGCCGATCTTGTCCGGGCGCCGAGGGTAATCCAGAAGTAGCCGGCTCGCCATCGCTTCATCTCGGAGTCTTGGGTGGCGGTGGTGAGCGACGCGAGGTGCGGACATGCTCAAACTCCTAACAGTGTTAGAAGGAGCAACATCTCGCCCAGTGACTGACCGCGCCACCCACCAGTTAGCCTTTGTTCCAACGCGAGTACGGTGCTAGGAGCATCGTGGCGTTGTCGATCCCGCACTCCCGGGAGGGGTGCGGATGTGCAGACGCTGAACCTTGCGGGCCTTGTCCTGGACCGGTGACGACGCGAGTCCCCGCGGCGCTTCGCCTCCGCCGGCGCCCACCCCACCGCCTGCTTGCTCGGGGCGGTAGGATAGTCGCAGACGGAGCGCCACCAAGTCTTCTTCGTGGCATGTCGATGAAGATGCTGATGTAGCACGCGCAGAGACCGATCAGTTCAAGACAACCTCGACGCCTTACCGGGCGCGCCAAAGATGTCGGGGAACGAGCACCTATGGGGCAGGGAGCCCTTTTCGTCCGTGGGGAGCGGAGGGCGACGAAGAGCAGATCGAGGTCGAGCACACGGGATTTTACCCAGCTTGAGCTCTCCTGAGAGATAAAACTCCTACTTTGTGTTTCTATTCTCGCTCTTGCTTGAGAGCGATGTGTTGTGATTTCAATGAGTCGAATCGAAAGCCGAACCCCTTCTACGCAAGCGCATGGGCCTCCTTTTTATAGTCTAAAGGGTCACCGACAGGTGGCAACGCAGAAAGAGGGGTAAAAGGTAAAACGGGGTTGGTACAACCGCTTATCAACAAAGGCTCCCTACCTAACTCGACGGCAGGGGACAAGGCAGATGACGTCTGGCCCGGCCGCTTCCAACAGGTAGGAAACGACCGTTAGGGCGCCACCGATCGCCACGATGGCCTCCTTGTCACCCATGCGCCACCGCACCTTCTGGCTGCACAAACGGCCATTACGCGCTTAGAAACGATCTTGGGCGACACGTCAGCCGAATGCGCCGGAGCGCGGGCACAGAGTAGGAGTTTGCCGCTGCAAGCACCTTGCCGCGGTCGTTATCTTGTCGCACCCGCAAGCTTGCCGCTGTCGGTCTTTGCCGGACGCTGCGCGCCGCGGCAAGTTTTCCAAGTGCCTTTGTTGGCCTTCCCGCAAGCTCCTCTTGTCGGGTTTGTCCTTCCCCGCAAGCTTCTTCCCGGCCTTGCCTTCTGGTTAACACTTTGTTCTTGAATGGCAGTAATATGAATAACGGGGTCTTGGCGGACACCTGCAAGCCTTGTCTGCGACGCCGCGATCGCTGCAGACAAGTTCGGGTACTAAGGTACTTACTTTAGTACACCGACATGCCGCTACAACATGCATGTAAAAGTTTTTGGGAGTCCGTATACATTTAGCTGTCCTCCCCAACTCGCCAATCTCTTCCAAGAGTGCTAGCAGTACTCCATGGCGCGATCCATCGGCAAGCAGGCGGAAAGTTATCGATACCGGTTTATGGTCGCAGTGATGCCGAGCGACCGCAGGGGTCGAGCCATGGAGGAGGGTGAGACACCAATATGACATACGTGATTTATCGTGTGATTTGATCGCCCTTAGTGGCCCCTACACGCATTCCCCACGATATGCAACACACACGACACGTGACGCAAAAACGCTACGACGCCTCTAATGCATGCATGTCCGAGCACACGATGGAACACACACGGTCACGCTTAAGCGATCAACCTACACATGCATGCACACACATACTCAACCGGTGAGCTAGTGACCGATAAACACCGGAAATGTATATATTGAGTGCAATGAGCGATTATGAAGTCCATCGATCAGATTTTTACAAATATACACCGATGCACAGCAGTATTTATCTCGCTTGAAACTAATCCATATTAACCGGAGAGGAGGCAGTATGGACTAGCATTACTTGCTGCTGTGGCTCGCAGGACAAGGAGAAACTTTTGACTAATGCAAGCTCTCCTCGCCAAAGCGGTGGACGGCAACGCTTAATTCGTGTCGATTGCCGTAGCATACA
>JAHHZJ010006281.1:0-10248 GCA_021437245.1 Aegilops speltoides | reverse complement strand
ACACCTCAGGTAACGGTGTGTCCGAACGTCAATCGCACTCTATTGGATATGGTGTGGTCTATGATGTCTCTTACCGATTTACCGCTATCATTTTGGGGATACGCCTAGAGACAGCTACATTCACTTTAAATAGGGCACCGCCTAAATCTGTTGAGACGACACCGTATGAATTATGGTTTGGGAAGAAACCTAAGTCGTGCTTCTAAAAGTTTGGGGATGCGATGCTTATGTCAAGAAACTTCAACTCGAAAAGCTTGAACCCAAGTCGACAAATGCTTTCATAGGATACCCTAAGGAAACTGTCGGGTATACCTTCTACTTAAGATCCGAGGGCAAGATCTTTGTTGCCAAGAACGAATGCTTTCGAAAAGAGTTTTCTCGAAAGAAGTAAGTGGAGGAAAGTAGAACTCGATGAAGTACTACCTCTTGAACGGGAAAGTGGTGCAGCTCAGAAAATGTTCCGTGATGCCCACACCAACCAAGAGGAAAATAATGATGATGATCAAGGTACTTCGGATCAAGTTGCTACCGAACTCAGATCCATTAAGGACACGCTCCGCACGAGTGGTACGGTAACCCTGTCTCCGAAATCATGTTGTTAGACAACCGTGAACCTTCGAACTATGAAGAAGCGATGGCGGGCCCAGATTCCAACAAATGGCTTGAAGCCATGAAATCTGAGATAGAATCCATGTATGAAAACAAAGTATGGACTTTGACAGACTTGCCCGATGATTGGCGAGTGATAGAAAACAAATGGATTTTTAAGAAGAAGATGGACGCGGATGGTAATGTTACGATCTATAAAGCTCGACTTGTCGCTAAGGGTTATCGACAAGTTCAAGGGATGGACTACGACGAGACATTCTCTCCCGTAGCGAAGCTGAAATCCGTCCGAGTCATGTTAGCAATTGCCGATACTATGATTATGAGATATGGCGATGGACATCAAAACGGCATTCCTTAACGGACATCTTAAGGAAGAGCTGTATATGATGCAGCCAAGGTTTTGTCGATCCTAAGAACGCTAACAAAGTATGCAAGCTCCAAGATCCATTTATGGGATGGTGCAAGCATCTCGAGTTAGAACATTCGCTTTGATGAGATGATCAAAGCGTTAGTTTATGCAGACTTATGGAGAAGCCTCGATTTACAAGAAAGTGAGTGGAGCTTTGTAGCATTTCTCATATTATATGTAGATGACATACTCTTGATGGGAAATGATATAAAACTTCGACAGCATTAAGGCCTACTTGAATAAGTGTTTTTCAATGAAGGACCTTGGAGAAGCTTTATATATTAGGCATCAAGATCTATAGAGATAGATCGAGATGCCTCATAGGTCTTTTACAAAGCACATACCTTGATAAGATTTTGAAGAGGTTCAAATGGATCACCAAGAAGGGTTCTTGCCTATGTTACAAGGTGTGAGATTGAGCTCGCTCACCACCACCACGGCAAAGATAAAGAAGAGATGAGTGTCATCCCTCATGCTTCAGCCATAGGATCTATTATGTATGCCATGCTGGTACCTGCACTGATATAAACCTTGCCGTAAGTTTGGTAGCAAGATACCAAAGTAATCCCGCAAGTAACACTAGAACGCGTCAAGAATATCCCGAAGCACCGAAAAGGACAAAGGACATGTTTCGCTTATGGAGGAGACGAAGAGCTCGTCAGAAGGGTTACGCCGACGCTAGCTTCGACTCGATCTAGATGACTCTAAGTCACAAACCGGATACGTATATGTTGAATGGTGGAGCAAGAAGTCGTGCAGCTGCAAGCAAAGCGCCGTGGCAGGATCTACGTAGAAGCGGAGTACATGGCAGCCTCTGAGGCAGCGATGAAGTGATTTGGGTGAAGGAGTTCATCACCGACCTAGGAGTCATACCCAATCGCGGGCTAATCAAACTCTTCGGACAACACCGAGCTATTGCTTGCCAAGGAGCCGTGTTTCACAAGAAGACCAGCACATCAAGCGACGCTTCAACTCCATCCGTGAAAATGTTCAAGATGGAGACATAGAAATTTGCAAAGTACACACGGATCTCAATGTCGCAGATCCGCTGACTAAACCTCTCTCTGAAAGCAAAACATGATCAACACCGTAACTCTATGGGTGTTCGATTCATCACAATGTAACTAGATTGGTGACTCTAGTGCAAGTGGGAGATCGTTGGAAATATGCCCTAGAGGCAATAATAAAAGTATTATTATATTTCATTGTTCATGATAATTGTCTTTTGTTCATGCTATAATCAGATTATCCGGAAATCGTAATACACGGTGAATACATAGACCACAATATGTCCCTAGTGAGCCTCTAGTCGACTAGCTCGTAGATCAATAGATAGTCATGGTTTCGCTATGGACATTGGATGTCGTTGATAACGGGATCACATCATTAGGAGAATGATGTGATGGACAAGACGCAATCCTAAGCATAGCACAAAGATCGTAGTTTGTTTGCTAGAGCTTTTCCAATGTCAAGTATCTCTTCCTTCACCATGAGATCGGTAACTCCCGGACACCGTAGAGTGCTTTGGTGTATCAAACGTCACAACGTGAATCGGGTGACTATAAAGGTGCACTCAGTATCTCCGAAGTGTCTGCGGTTGACACGGATCGAGATCGATTTGTCACTCCGCATGACGGAGAGGTATCTCGGCCCACTCAAGAATGCATCATCATAATGAGCTCAAGGTGACCAAGGTGTTGGCCACGGATCATGCATTACGGAACGAGTAAAGTGACTTGCCGTAACGAGACCGAACAAGGTATTGGGATACCGACGATCGAAGTCTCGCAAGTAACGCATCGATTGACAAAGGAACTGATAATGGATTTGATCAATCTCGACATCGTGGTTCAACCGATGAAATGATCGAGGAGCATGGGGAGCCAACATGGGTATCCAGATCCCATTGTTGGTTATTGCCCGAGAGTCGCCTCGTCATGTCTCGTCTCCAACCCGTAGGGTCTACACACTTAAGGTTCTGTGACGCTTAGGGTTGTATGAATATGAGTATGCAGCATACCGAATGTTGTTTGGAGTCCCTGATGTGATCCTGCACGCCACGAGGAGTTTTGGAATGGTCCGGAGGTAAAGAATAATATATAGGAAGTGGTATTTCGCCATCGGAAAGTTTCGGTCACCTGTAATGTACCGACCACCGGAAGGGTCCTGGGTCCACCGGTGGGGCCACCCATCCCTGAGGGCCCCATGGGCTGACGTGGAGGGAGCCAGCCCATAGTGGGCTGGTGCGCCTCTTAGGCCCACCCTTGCGCCTAGGGTTGAAACCCTAGGGTGGGGCGCACACATGCCTTGGGGGCACTCCCTCTGGCCGCCCCTTGGGAGATTGGATCTCCCAGGTCGGCGCCGGGTCCTATATAAAGGAGGGCAGGGGAGGGCAGCCGACCCATTGCTTGGCACCTCCTCCCTACTACACCTCGCCCTCCTCCCAGACGCTTGGTGAAGCCTCGCTCGAGTTCTCACAGATCCACCACCACGCCTGTCAGGTGCTGATCATCATCAACCTCTCCTTCCCCTTGCTGGATCAAGAAGGAGGAGACGCCTCCGTCCCGTAGTGTGTTGAACGCGGAGGTGTCTGTCTGCTCAGACTTGGACATCGGTGATTTGAATCACGCCGAAGACGACTCCATCATCACCATCCCTTGCAAGCTTCCGCACGCGATCTACAAGTGGTATGTAGATGCAAACTCACCCCTTGACTCATTGCTTAGATGAACTCATAGATGGATCTTGGTGAAACCGAGAAAAATTTTAATTTTCTCGCAACGCTCCTCACACCATAAACGCAAAAATTATCCATGAAAACCTCAACAATCTTTTCACAAAAATCGAGAATATAGCATACATGTTTGAAAGGTAGCAGTGCATTGCATAAACCAAAAGGCATACGCCTATAAGAAGAAGTTCCTAAAGTACAAGTAGAGGTGGTTTTCTTGATCTCGTTGAAACAGTATTTGAGAAAACTAGAATATTCATCAAGGAAGCAAAAGTGACTATGCTTAGATAGTGTTTCTAGCATTTGATCAATGAAAGGAAAAGGGTAATGATCTTTTCTAGTTGCTTTATTTAATTTTCTAAAATCAATTACCATTCTATATCCAAAGGACAATTCTCCGTGCAATAAGTTCATTTTTATCATTAGGAACAATAGTAATACCTCCCTTCTTAGGGACACAATAAACGGACTTACCCATCTACCGCTATGGGATAGATTATACCGCTCCGTAAGCTTTAGTATTTCAGTTCATACCACTTATTTCATTTTAGGATTCAAACATTGTTGGTGATCAACAACGGGTTTAGCATTAGGCTCCATACTAATCTTTGTGCGACATAGAGGGGACTAGCCTTAAGACCATCAAGAGTATATCCAACAAAGGCTCTAGCTTCTTCGTAATTTCAATAATTTTTCTTCTTCGTGTTCTAAAGGTTTAGCACTAATAATAACAGGATATATCTTTTTCACATCAAGATAAGCTATATTTCAGTAGTGCCCTTACAATTGTTCTAATTCAAACATGTGATCACCCTTAGGTGGAGGAGGATCCCGATGTAAATAGGCAAATTGTGTTTAAGCAAGAGGTCGTTGTTCAAAGAATATTTTCTATCTCATTTCTTTCATGCATATGCATATCATTCTCATGGTCTAGCAAATATTGTTCTAGTGGATCAAGAGGAGGCACGTAACATAGAAGAAAGACCAATTATTGCATCCTTACTAGGTCAATTTTCTTATGATGTTTTCACAGACTTAAAAAATTAAACTCATGAGACGGGTGTTTTCACAATCTATTTTAGCATTAATGTGTTCAAGAAGGGTCTACCAATGGTAATGGGACATAAGTCATCTTGTGGGGAACCAGAACAAGAAAATCAGCAAGGTATTTTATTTTCCCACACAAAGACTTCAACATCTCTAACAATCCCAAGTGATGTGATGGTTTATCTATTAGCAAGTTTAATATTAACATCTATGTCTTCTATTTCAGCAGGTGCTAGATCATTCATAATTTCTGATATAAGGTAAAAGGAATAGCACTCACGCTAGCACCTAAATCACATAAACCATGATAATAGTGATCTCCTATTTTGACTCGAGACAATAGGCATGCCAACAATAGGTCTATGTTTATCTTTCTCATCGGTTTTGCAATTATAACAACTTCATTGCGTATGAATAACATGCCCATCTATATTTTCTACAAAGAGATCCTTAACCATAGAAAAACTAGGTTCTACTTTGATTTGTTCAAAGGTTCGATGCTCTAATATTGTTTTTATTAACCACGGTTGAGACCTTAGCATGTTCCTTTATCCTAACAAGGAAAGGGGGTTTTCAATGTAAGCAATAGGTACAACTGATTAACATTATAAATAATAGTTTCATCTTTAGCTATTACCGTTCTTTAGTTCCTTCTTTGATAGGTGGTAGATATTTAAACCACTTCTCCTTAGGGAGATCAACATGAGTAGCAAATGATTCACAAAAGGAAGCCACTATCTCTGAGTCAAGTCCAAATTTAGTGCTAAACTTTTGAAAAGCATCGTATTCATAAAAGATTTAACACAATCAAACTTAAGCTTAATGACCGACTTTTTACCTTCTTCGAGTTCCCAATATTTAGAGTTGCATTTAATTCTTTCTAAAAGATCCCACCTGAATTCAATAGTCTTCTTCATAAAAGAACCTGTACAAGAAGTATCGAGCATGGATCGATCATCATGAGAAAGCCGAGCACAAAAATTCTAAACAATAATTTCTCTTGAGAGCTCATGATTGGGGCATGAATATAACATTGACTTAAGCCTCCCCCAAGCTAGAGCGATACTTTCTCCTTCATAAGGCCAAAAATTATATATATAATTCCGGTCACGATGAACTAGATGCATAAGATAATTTTTTGGTGAAATTCCAATTTCAATCGTTTCCAATTCCAAGAACCAATATCATCGCGTAGCCTATACCATGCCAATGCTTTTTCCTTCAAAGATAAAGGGAAAACCTTCTTCTTAGATTCATCTTCGGATAACTTGCAAGCTTAAATAATCTAATTTCATCCACATATATCAAGTGCATATCATGATGCTGTTCTATCTCATGTATAAGGATTAGCTTGCGTTGTTCTATCATACCCAAGGAATTTCCTAACCAATATTTTCAGAGGTCTTAGTGGCATCCGAGCCAGTTCTATGCTAGATGTTATATGCATGAGTAGAACACAAAGAGTTGGGGCGATAATAGTCGCATTACTTACCAAAGATGCCATACTTTGATTCGACGGTATTGTTGGATGAAGGCCCGACTGCATTACATGACCGCTGCTATGAGACTGTTCTACTCATGTGCTTATGCACATAGGTGGATGGCGGTGTTTGTTTCTCCAACTTTAGTTGAATCGAGTGTGGCTACACCCTACTTGTCAAGGTTAAAACAGCACACTTGACTAAAAAATCATTGTGGTTTTGATGAGGTAAGAACGGTTCTTGCTAGAAGTCCGTGAGCAGCCATCGTAGAACTTGCAACAACAAAGTAGAGGATGTCTAACTTGTTTTTGCAGGGCTTGCTATGATGTGATATGGTCAAGGCATGATGTGATATAAAATGTTGTTTATGGCGATCATGTTTTGTAACAAAGTTATTGGTAATCGGCAGGAGCCATGTGATTGTCGCTTTATTGTATGCAATGCAATCGCCATGTAATTGTTTTACTTTATCACTAAGCGGTAGTGATAGTTGTAGTAACGATAGTGGCTAGATGACAACGATGCTATGATGGAGATCAAGGTGTCGCACCGGTGATTTATGGAGATCATGGTGATGCTTCGTGATGGAGATCATGAGCACAAGATGATGATGGCCATATCATGTCACATATTTTGATTGCATGTGATGATCCCTTACTAAATTTCAAGGTATAAGTGTTCTCCCGAGTATGCACCATTGCTACAGCTTCATCGTGCCGAGACACCACGTGATGATCGGTGTGATAAGCTCACGCTCACACACAACGGGTGCAAGCCAATCTTGCACACGATAATACTGGTTAAAGTTGACGAGCCTAGCATATGTAGATATCGCCAAACACTAAGACCGAAAGGTCGAGCGTGAATCATATAGTAGATACGATCAACATAGTGATTTTCACCATTGAAAACTACTCCATCTCACGTGATGATCGAACATGGTTTAGTTGATTTGGATCATGTGATCACTTAGATGATTAGAGGGATGTCTATCTAAGTGGGTGCTCTTAAGTAATATGATTAATTGAACTTTAATTTATCATGAACTTAGTACCTGATAGTATTTTGCATGTCTATGTTGTTGTAGATCAGGCCCATGCTACTGCCTTTGAATTTTAATGTTCCTAGAGAAAGCTGTTGAAAGATGATGGTAGAACTACACGGATCGGGTCCAGAATTTGAGGATTATCCTCATTGTGCATGAAGAATTACGCCCCGAAGCACCATTGGGTGCCAGTTCTGCAGATGCATCGATGACGTAAGAACGCCCGCAGAGCAAAGTTGATGACTACTCGATAGTTCAATGTGCCATGCTTTACGGCTTAGAACCGGACTTCAACGACGCTTTGAACGCTCACGGAGCATATGAGATGTTCCATTAGTTGAAGTTAATATTTCAAGCAAATGCCCAGATTGAGAGATATGAAGTCTCCAATAAGTTCTACAGTTGTAAAATGGAGGAGAATAGTACTATCAAGTGAACACATACTCGTAATGTCCGGGTACCACAACCACTTGACTCAACCGAAGTTAATCTTCCCGATGATAGTGTCATTGATGAGTTCTTCAATCACGCCACCAAGCTACAAAAGCTTCGTGATGAACTATAATATGCAAGGGATGAACAAGAATATTCCGAGCTCTTCGCAATGCTAAAGGCATGGAGGTAGAAATCAAAAGGAGGATCAGTGTTGATGGTCAACAAGACCACTAGTTTCATGAAAAGGGCAAAGGGAAGAAGCGGAACTAAGAATGGCAAAAGGTTGCTGCTCAAGAGAAGAAACCCAAGTATGGACCTAAGCCCAAACGAGTGCTTTACTACAAAGGGACCTGGTCATCGAAGCGGAACTGCCCCAAGTATTTGGCGGATAAGAAGGATGGCAAAGTGAAAGGTATATTTGATATACATGTTATTGATGTGTACTTAACTAATGCTCGCAGAGCACCGGTATTTGATACTGGTTCTATTGCTCATATTTGTAACTCAAAATAGGGGCTACGGATTGCTTAAGATTGGCTAAGGACGAGGTGACAATGCGCTGGAAATGGTTCCAAGGTCGATGTGATCGCCAGCGACACTACCTCTACATCTACCATTGGAATTAGTTTTAGACCTGAATAATTGTTATTTGGTGCCGTGTTGAGCATGAACATTATATCCGGATCTTGTTTAATGCAGACGTTATTCATTTAAATCGAGAATAATGGTTGTTCTATTTATATGAGTAATATCTTTTATCGTCATGCACCCTTGATGAGTAGTCTATTTTGTTGAATCTCGATAGTGATGATACACATATTCATAAAATTGAAGCCAAAAGATGCAAAGTAATAATGATAGTGCAACTTATTTGTGGTAATCGCTATTTGGGTCATATCGGTGTAAAGCGATGAAGAAACTCCATGCTGATTGACTTTTGAATCACTTGATTATGAATCACTTGGTGCTTGTAACCGTGCCTCATGGGCAAGATGACTAAAAATCTGTTCTCCGAACAATGGAACGAGCCACCGATTTGTTGGAAATAATACATATCGATGTATGTGGTCCAATGAGAATTGAGGCTCGTGGTGGGTATCGTTATTTTCTTACCTTCACAAATGATTTGAGCAGATATGGCTATATCTACTTATCAAGCATAAGTCCTAAACATTTGAAAAGTTCAAAGAATTTCAGAGTGAAGTGGAAAATCATCGTAACAAGAAAATAAAGTTTCTACGACCTGATCGTGAAGGAGAATATTTGATTTATGAGTTTGGTCTTCATTTGAAACAACATGGATAGTTTCACAATTAACGCCACCTAGAACACCACAAATAAATGGTGTGTCCGAACGTCAGAATCGCACTTTATTAGATATGGTGCGATCTATGATGTCTCTTACTAATTTACCGCTATCGATTTGGGGTTATGCTTTAGAGTGGCTGCATTCGCTTAAATAGGGCACCATCAAAACTGCTGAGACGATGCCTTATGAATCGGGTTTGGCAAGAAACCAAAGTTGTCGCTTTCTTAAAATTTGGGGCTGCAATGTTATGTGAAAAAGCTTCAAGTCGATAAGCTCGAACCCAAATCGGAGAAGTCCGTTTCATAGGATACCCAAAGGAAACTGTTGGGTACACCTTTATCACGCATCCAAAGGCAAAATCTTTGTTGTTAAGAATGGATCCTTTCTAGAGAAGGAGTTTCTCTCAAAGAATTGAGGGAGGAAAGTAGAACTTGATGAGGTAGTTCTACCTTCTCCTTATTGGAAAGTAGTTCATCACAAAAATCAGTTCCCATGATTCCTACACCAATTAGTGAGGAAGCTAATGATGATCATCATGAACCTTCACGCCAAGTTACTACGAACTCAGAGGTCTTCCAGAGTAAGATCCGCACTGAGTGGCACAGAATCCTATTCGAAGTCATGTTACTAGACCATGATGAACCTATGAACTATGAGGAAGTGATGATGAGCCCAGATTCGCAAATGGCTTGAGGCCATGAAATCTGAGATGGGATCCATGTATGAGAACAATTGTGGACTTGCCCGATGATCGGCAAGACATAGAAAATAAATGGATCTTTAAGAAAAGACCACATTGCACGGTAATGTTATCAGATACAAAGCTTGACTTGTTGTAAACATTTTCGACAAGTTCAAGGAGTTGACTACGATGAGACTTTTCACCCATAGCGATGCTTAAGTCCGTCTCAATCATGTTAGCAATTGCTGCATTTTATGATTATGAAATTTCGCAGATGGATGTCAAAACCGCATTCCTGAATGGATTTATGGAAGAGGAGTTGTATACGATGCAACCGTAAGGTTTTATCGATCAAAAGGGTGCTAACAAAGTGTGCAAGCTCTAGTGATCCATTTATGGACTGCAAGCCTCTGAGTTAGAATAAATGCTTTGATAGTGTGATCAAAGCATATGGTTTTGTATGACTTTTGGAGAAGCATTTATTTACATGAAATAAAGTG
>JAHHZJ010006280.1:0-10603 GCA_021437245.1 Aegilops speltoides | reverse complement strand
TCTATCCAAAGTTCGTACTAGAATAACACCTTAAGACACAAATCAACCAAAACCCTAATGTCACCTAGATACTCCATTGTCACCTCAAGTATCCGTGGGCATGATTATACGATATGCATCACACAATCTCAGATTCATCCAACCAACACAAAGTACTTCAAAGAGTGCCCCAAAGTTTCTACGGAGAGTCAAGAAAATGTGAGCCAACCCCTATGCATAGGTTCATGGGCGGAACCCAAGTTGGTCACCAAAACATACATCAAGTGGCACATGATATCCTATTGTCACCACAGATAAACACGGCAAGACATACATCAAGTGTTCTAAATAAAGACTCAATCGATAAGATAACTTCAAGAGGGAAACTCAATTCATCACAAGAGAGTAGAGGGGAGAAACATCATAAGATCCAACTATAATAGCAAAGCTCGCGATACATCAAGATCGTGCCATAGAGACCAAGAGAGAAGAGAGAGAGAGAGAGAGATCAAACATGTAGCTCTGGTACATACCCTCAGCCCCAAGGGTGAACTACTCCTCCTCGTCATGGATAGCACCGGGATGATGAAGATGGCCACGGTGATGGATTCCCCCTCCGAGGTGCCGGAATGGGCCCCGAGTGGTTTTGGTGGCTCTAGAGGCTTGCGGCGGAACTCCCGATCTATCTTCTGTTTGATGTTTTTAGGTACGTTGGCTTATATAGGCAAAAGAAGTCGGTCGGGGAGCCTCGAGGGGCCCACGAGGGTAGGGCGCCCAGGGTGGGCGCGCCCAGGTGGCGCGCCCTATCTCGTGGCTTCCTCGATGCTTCCTTTACTTCAACTCCAAGTCTCCTGGGTCACGTTCATTCCAAAAATCACGCTGCCAAAGGTTTCATTCCGTTTGGACTCCGTTTGATATTCTTTTTCTTCGAAATACTGAAACAGGCAATAAAACAACAATATGGGCTGGGTCTCCGGTTAATAGGTTAGTCCCAAAAGTAATATAAAAGTGTATAATAAAGCCCGTAATCATTCAAAATAGATAATAAAATAGCATGAATGCTTCATAAATTATAGATACTTGGAGATGTATCAGCATCCCCAAGCTTAATTCCTGCTCATCCTCGAGTAGGTAAATGATAAAAGAAAGAATTTATGAAGTGTGAATGCTAGAAGGTGCACAAGTTTGATCAATGATAATTTCAATCACCTTTTCTAGCATGATTATATGCCATAACAGTAGTTCATCTCATAGAACTTTTCACGAACAAGTAACAAGCAATTCACATGTTAAAGCATAGAACATAAACTTTCTTGAAAGCTAGCAAACTTCATTCTTAGTCATCAAACAACTGCAATTCATCTTATTTTCAGGAATAGAAAACTCCACATACTCAACTATCATATAGTCTTCTACAATTGCTAACACTCACGCAATACTAATGGTTATGGAGTTTCAATCGGACACTGAGAAAGATAGGGCTTATAGTGTTGCCTCCCAACGTATTCACCTTTGGGTGATGTCAACATTAATAATTCATGCTAACTTACATCCAATTGGATATATATATCGGATCTTCCCAACACGAGGTGCTTGTCAAAGGATAAAATGAACAAGGAAAGGTGAAGATCACCTTGACTCTTGCATAAAGTAAAAGACATAAAGTAAAAGATAGGCCCTTCGCAGAGGAAGCAGAGGTTGTCATGCACTTTTA
Source organism: Aegilops speltoides (assembly GCA_021437245.1). NCBI lineage: Eukaryota > Viridiplantae > Streptophyta > Magnoliopsida > Poales > Poaceae > Aegilops > Aegilops speltoides. Next base: position 8,910 of record JAHHZJ010006280.1, on the reverse strand, counting down.
GGGTTGGATGCACAAAATCTTAATGCGAATGAACGTCACTTTATATTGCCACTTGTATATGGACCTTTATTATGCAGTCCATAGCTTTTATTGCTTCCATAACAAGATCGTATAAAGCTATTTTCTTCACACCAAAAGATCATACATATTTAGAGAGCAACTTTTATTGGTTGCACCGATGACAACTTACTTGAAGGATCTTACTCAATCCATAGGTAGGTATGGTGGACTCTCATGGCAAAACTGGGTTTAAGGATATTTGGAAGCAAGTAGTATCTCTACTTAGTGCAAGGAATTTTGGCTAGCATGAGGGGGAAAGGCAAGCTCAACATGTTTGAATGATCCATGACAATATACTTTAACTGAGATGTGCGCAAAACATAACCCATTACGTTGTCTTCCTTGTCCAACACCAACTCTTTAGCATGTCATACTTAATGAGTGCTCCCAACTATAAAAGATGTCTAGGATAGTGTATTTATATGTGAAATCTCTCTTCCTTCAATATTCTTTCATGAATTGTTCAAATGACCAAAACAATGCTTGCTAACCTTAAATAAATTTACAACCTCTACTTCTTAGATGTGAAGTCATTACTCCCCATGGGATAAGCAAATGAAACATATATAATTTTAGATTTATGACAATCAACTCATTCAACAATTTACTCATAGGATATAAGTGAAGCGCACGAGTAAATGACAAACTACTCCAACAAGATATAAGTGAAGAACAATGAGTAGCTAAATAATTAAGTAACTATGTGAAGACTCTCTCTCATTAAAGAATTTCAGATCTTGGTATCTTATTCAAGCAGCAAGCAAAACAAAATAAAATGACATTGCAAGGATAGCACAACTCATGTGAAGAAGCAAAAACTTAGGTTCAACCGATACTAACCGATAGTTGTTGAAGAAGAAAGGTGGGATGCCCCACGGGGCATCCCCAAGCTTAGATGCTTGATATTTCTTGAAATATTATCTTGGGGTGCCTTGGGCATCCCCAAGCTTGAACTTTTGTGTCTCCTTAATTCCTCTCATATCATGGTTTCTCTTTTTATCAAAAGCTTCATCCAAACCAAACTCAACAAGAACTCGTGAGATAGGTTAGTATAAACCAATGCAAAACCCTATCACTTTCTACTATAACAAATCACTGAAAATTATTATTCAACATCGCATACTAAATGCCTCTGCATATTTAATACTCCTATCCTCAAATAGAATCATTAAACAAGCAAACATAGCAAACAATGCAAACATAACAGCAATCTGTCAAAACAGTACAGTCTGTAAAGAATGCAAGATTCATCATACTTGCCTAACTCCAAAAATTATGAAATGAAATTCCTGTAGTAAATTTATCAGAGCTCATTATTCATAAAATTTCAACATTATATCATGCTCTAACTTTTCTAGGTAATTTTGCAACAGCGTAAACTTTCTGTTTTCAAACAGCAACATGTATACTAGCAAAATAAGCATGGTAAAGGCTATCCTTGAATTTTTTATTGAAAATAAAGATGCAAAACATTATTCTAAATAACAGTATGCAAATACTAATGAAATAAAATGACGCTCCAAGCAAAACACATATCATGTGGTGAACAAAAAGATAGCTCCAAGTAAAGTTACCGATGAACGAAGACGAAAGAGGGGATGCCATCCAGGGCATCCCAAAGCTTAGGCTCTTGGTTGTCCTTGAATATTACCTTGGGGTTCCTTGGGAACCCCCAAGATTAGGCTCTTGCCACTCCTTATTCCATAGTCCATTGAATCTTTACCCAAAACTTGAAAACTTCACAACACAAAACTCAACAGAAAACTCGTAAGCTCTGTTAGTATAAGAAAATAAAACCACCACTTAGGTAGTGTAGTGAACTCATTCTAAATTCATATTGGTGTAATATCTACTGTACCAACTTTTTTATGGTTCATACCCTCCGGTACTACTCATAGATTCATCAAAATAAGCAAACAACACATAGAAAACAGAATCTGTCAAAAACAGAACAGTCTGTAGTAATCTGTATCAAACGTATACCTTTGGAACTCCATAAATCCCACCAAATTAGGAAGTCCTAAGCAATTTGTGTACCAATCCACAGAAAAAGGAATCAGATAAATATCACGTCTCTGTGAATCAAAAAACTAATTTCTTGGGTGCAAAGTTTCTGATTTTCAGCAGGATCGACACAACTATCACCGTAAGCTATCCTAATGGTCTTACTTGGCACTTTATTGAAACAAAAGCTATAAGAGATGATTACTACAGTATGATAATCATGTGGAAACACAAAAACAGTAAGGATAAATATTGGGTTGTCTCCCAACAAGCGCTTTTTTTAATGCCTTTCTAGCTAGGCATGATGGTGACAATGATGCTCACATAAAAGATAAGAATTGAAACATAATGGGAGCATCATGAAGCATATGACTAGCACATTTAAGTCTAACCCACTTCCTATGCATAGGGATTTTGTGAGCAAACAACTTATGGAACAATAACCAACTAGCATAGGAAGGTAAAACAACATAGCTTCAAAACTTGAAGCACATAGGGAGGAAACTTGACATTATTGCAATTCCTACAAGCATATGTTCCTCCCTCATAATAATTTTAGTAGCATCATGAATGAATTCAACAATATAACCAGCACCTAAAGCATTCTTTTCATGATCTACAAGCATAGAACATTTGCTACTCTCCACATAAGCAAAATTCTTCTCATTCGGAATAGTGGGAGTATCATAAGAGACTTGAACACTAAAAATTGTTTCCACATTGAAAGAGTAAAGTTCAAAAAAGGGTAATCATAATCATGACAAGTTTTATAAATATAATCATAACTACTTTTTATAGCATAAGTTTCATCACAATAATCATCATAAGTATCAACTTCGTTCTCATCATAATCGATTGAAACCTCTCCCAAGATAGTTGAATCACTAAATAAAGTTGACACTCTTCCAAATCCACTTTCGTATTAATCACAATAAAATTCAACATCCTCCAAAATAGTGGGATCACTACTTCCTAAAGTTGACACTCTTCCAAACCCACTTTCATCAATATAATCATCATAGGTACAGGCATGCTATCATCATAACAACTTTGCATATCAAAACTTGGGATGCTAAAAATATCATCTTCAATAAACGTAGCATCCCCAAGCTTGGGACAAACATTAATTTCAGCAAATATATTCTCAAATATTTCATCCTTATCAAACATAGCTTCCCCAAGCTTGGGCCCTTTCATATCATAAGCATAATCACTCTCATCGTTAAAAATATGGATAGCACCAATAGTAAAGCAATTATCATCATCGCAATGAGTAGTAGGAGCAACATCATTTGGGAGGGATACCTTTCTACCTTTGTTGCTCCTTCTTTTCTTTTTCTTCTTCACATTATGTGTGGGTTCAACCTTTCTCTTTGAGCTCCTTATTGATGAGATTGGTTAAAAAGAAAGCTCCTCCTCGTTACCTGATTCATCATAAGAAATAATAGGAGGATATTGGGAAGTCTCTTCCCTTTCATTAGTATTCTCATCATCTTCTATTTGCTTTCTTTTCTTTAGGTAATTGGCGATATAAGGATTTTCAATGCAATTCTCCACTTAAAACATATAAATCTTCTCTAGATCAAAATCAAGAAATCTATCAAGATTAAATTTTGGAATACCTTCAGTTATACGTTTCATTTCGTCATACCCCAAAAGCAAACTAAGTTCACTATGATGCGCAAGGGAAATCAATTCATCACAATTTTTGGACACGATTCGATCATGAAACAATCTGCGTTGGAGATTTAAATGACCACGTTCATTGCAAAGTTCATAAGGGGCGTGAAAAATATTGAATCTTTTTGCACACTCATCAAGTCTTTCTTGCAACAATTTACTTTCTAAATGCTTATGCCTCTTGAAATATCTATCTTCTCTATTTGGTGTATCTATACGAACCCAATGCTCTCCACAAAAATTGACATGCTTATAGGAGACATTTTCATCATAACTAGTGCGATCATCATTAGTACTACGGATATTCAAGGAGTTCATACTTACAACATTGCAATCATGCTCATCATTCAAAGATTTAGTACCAAGCATTTTAATGCATTCTTCTTCTAGCAATTGGGCACAATTTTCCTTTCCATCATACTCACGAAAGATATTAAAAAGATGAAGCAGATGAGATAAACTCAATTCCATTTTTTTGTAGTTTTTTCTTTTATAAACTAAACTAGCGATAATACAAGAAACAAAAAGATTCGATTGCAAGATCTAAAGATATACCTTCAATCACTCACCTCCCGGCAACGGCACGGAAAAGAGCTTGATGTATACTACACAACCTTCTTCTTGTAGACGTTGTTGGGCTGCAATGCACATGTTTGTAGGACAGTAGCAAATTTCCCTCAAGTGGATGACCTAAGGTTTATCAATCCGTGGGAGGCGTGGGATGAAGATGGTCTCTCTCAAACAACCCGCAACCAAATAACAAAGAGTCTCTTGTGTCCCCAACACACCCAATACAATGGTAAATTGTATAGGTGCACTAGTTCGCAAAGAGATGGTGATACAAGTGCAATATGGATGGTAGATAAAGGTTTTTGTAATCTGAAAATATAAAAACAACAAGGTAACTAATCATAAAAGTGGCGTAAGCGGTATTGCAATGATAGGAAACTAGGCATAGGGTTCATACTTTCACTAGTGCAAGTTCTCTCAACAATAATAACATAGATAGATCATATAACAATCCTCAACATGCAACAAAGAGTCACTCCAAAGCCACTAGGAGCGGAGGACAAACGAAAAGATTATGGTAGGGTACGAAACCACCTCAAAGTTATTCTTTCGGATCGATCTATTCAAGAGTATGTACTAGAATAACACCTTAAGACACAAATCAACCAAAACCCATCATCACCTAGATACTCCATTGTCACCTCAAGTATCCGTGGGCATGATTACACGATATGCATCACAAAATCTCAGATTCATCCAACCAACACAAAGTACTTCAAGGAGTGCCCCAAAGTTTCTACGAGAGTCAAGAAAACGTGTGCCAACCCCTACGATAGGTTCATGGGCGGAACCCGCAAGTTGGTCATCAAAACATACATCAAGTGGCACGTGATATCCCATTGTCACCCCGGATAAACACGGCAAGACATACATCAAGCGTTCTCAAATAAAGACTCAATCTGATAAGATAACTTCAAGAGGGAAACTAAATTCAACACAAGAGAGTAGAGGGGGGAGAAACATCATAAGATCCAACTATAATAGCAAAGCTCGCAATACATCAAGATCGTGCCATAGAGAGAACACGAGAGAGAGAGAGAGAGAGATCAAACACATAACTACTGGTACATACCCTCATCCCCGAGGGTGAACTACTCCTCCTCGTCATGGATAGCGCCGGATGATGAATATGGCCACGGTGATGGATTCCTCCTCGGGTGCTTGAACGGCTCCAGAGGTTTTGGTGCTCAGAGGCTTGCGGCGGAACTCCGATCTATCTTCTGTTTTGATGTTTTAGGGTGCTTATATAGGAGAAAGAAGTTGGTCGGGGAGCCTCGAGGGCCCACGAGAGGGTAGGGCGCCTAGGGGTGGGCGCACCTATCTCGTGGCTTCCTTGATGCTTCCTTTACTTCAACTCCAAGTCTCCTGGGTCATGTTCGCTCCAAAAATCACTGTCGAAGGTTTCATTCCGTTTGGACTCCGCTTTGATATTCCTTTTCTTCAAAATACTGAAACAGGCAATAAAACATCAATATGGGTTGGGCCTTCGGTTAATAGGTTAGTCCCAAAAGTAATATAAAAATGTATAATAAAGCCCGTAATCATTCAAAACAGATAATAAAATAGCATGAATGCTTCATAAATTATAGATACGTTGGAGACGATCAACCCCTGCGCGCTTCGCTCTCGTGGGCCCTTGTGGCTCCCCGATCGACTTCTTTCACCTATATATTCCCATATACCCTAAAACCATCGAAGACAAAGATAGATCGGGAGTTCCGCCACCGCAAGCCTCTATAGCCACCAAAACCTCTTGGGAGCCTGTCCAAGACCTCCGGAGGAGGGATCCTCACCAAGGCCATCTTCATCATCCTCGGCGCTCCCCATGACGAGGAGGGTGTAGTTCACCCTCGGGTTGAGGGTATGTAACAGAGCTATGTGTTTGATCTCTCTCTCTCGTGTTCTCTCTATGACACGATCTTGATGTATCGCGAGCTTTCCTATTATAGTTGGATCTTATGATGTTTCTCCCCCTCTACTCTCTTGTAATGGATTGAGTTTTCCCTTTGAAGTTATCTTATCGGATTGAGTCATTAAGGATTTGAGAACACTTGATGTATGTCTTGCCGTGCTTATCTGTGGTGACAATGGGATATCATGTGATCCACTTGATGTATGTTTTGGTGATCAACTTATGGGTTCCGCCATGAATCTATGCATAGGGGTTGGCACACATTTTCGCCTTGACTCTTCGGTAGAAACTTCGGGCACTCTTTGAAGTACTTTGTGTTGGTTGAATAGACTAATCTAAGATTGTGTGATGCATATCGATAATCATGCCCACGATACTTGAGGTGACAATGGAGTATCTAGGTGACATTAGGGTTTTGGTTGATTTGTGTCTTAAGGTGTTATTCTAGTATGAACTCTATGATAGATTGAATGGAAAGAATAGCTTCATGTTATTTTACTACGGACTCTTGAATAGATAGAACGAAAGGATAACTTTGAGGTGGTTTCGACCATACCATAATCTCTTCGCTTGTTCTCCGCTATTAGTGGCTTTGGAGTGACTCTTTGTTGCATGTTGAGGATTGTTATATGATCTATCTATGTTATTATTGTTGAGAGAACTTTCACTAGTGAAAGTATGAACCCCATGCCTTGTTTCCTAGCATTGCAATACCGCTTACGCCACTTTTATCATTAGTTACCTTGCTATTTTTATATTTTTAGATTACAAAACCTATATCTACCATCCATATTGCACTTGTATCACCATCTCTTCGCGGCACCTATACAATTTACCATTGTATTGGTTGTGTTGGGGACACAAGAGACTCTTTGTTATTTGGATGCAGGGTTGTTTGAGAGAGGCCATCTTCATCCTACGCCTCCCACGGATTGATAAACCTTAGATTATCTACTTGAGGAAATTTGCTACTATACTACAAACCTCGACTTGGAGGCCCAACAACGTCTACAAGAAGAAGGTTGTGTAGTAGACATCAATGTGCGTGGGAAATGGTTCCAAAGTCGATGTGATCGCGGTCGGCACGCTACCTCTACATCTACCATGGGGATTAGTTTTAGACCTGAATAATATTATTTGGTGCCAGCGTTGAGCATGAACATTATACTTGGATCTTGTTTGATGCGAGATGGTTATTCATTTAAATCAGAGAATAATGGTTGTTCTATTTATATGAGCAATATCTTTTATGGTCATGCACCCCTGTTGAGTGGTCTATTCCTATTAAATCTCGATAGTAGTGATACACATATTCATAGTGTTGAAGCCAAAAGATTGAAGTTTAATAATGATAGTGCAACCTATTTGTGGCACTGCCGTTTGGGTCATATCGGTATAAAGCACATGAAGAAACTCCATGCTGATGGACTTTTGGAATCACTTGATTATGAATCACTTGGTGCTTGCGAATCGTGCCTTATGGACAAGATGACTAAAACTCCATTCTCGGAAACAATGCAACGAGCTACTGACTTGTTGGAAATAATACATATTGATGTATGCGGTCCAATGAGTATTGATGCTCGTGGTGGGTATCGTTACTTTCTTACCTTCACAGATGATTTGAGAAGATATGGTTATATCTACTTAATGATGCATAAGTCTGAAACATTTGAAAAGTTCAAAGAATTTCAAAGTGAAGTGGAAAATCATCGTAACAAGAAAATAAAGTTTCTACGATCTGATCATGGAGGAGAATATTTGAGTTACGAGTTTGGTCTTCATTTGAAACAACATGGGATAGTTTCACAATTAACGCCACCTAGAACACCACAGTAAATGGTGTGTCCGAACGTCAGAACCATACTTTATTAGATATGGTGTGATCTATGATGTCTCTTACTGATTTACCGCTATCGCTTTTGGGGTTATGCTTTAGAGATGGTTGCATTCACTTTAAATAGGGCACCATCAAAATCTGTTGAGACGACGCCTTATGAACTGTGGTTTGGCAAGAAACTAAAGTTGTCGTTTCTTAAAGTTTGGGGCTGCGATGCTTATGTGAAAAAGCTTCAACCTGATAAGCTCGAACCCAAATCGTAGAAGTGCGTCTTCATAGGATACCCAAAGGAAACTGTTGGGTACACCTTCTATCACAGATCCGAAGGCAAAATCGTCTTGCTAAGAATGGATCCTTTCTAGAGAAGGAGTTCCTCTCAAAAAGAAGTGAGGGGAGGAAAGTAGAACTTGATGAGGTAACTGACCTTCTCCCTTATTGGAAAGTAGTTCATCACAAAAATCGGTTCCAATGATTCCTAGACCAATTAGTGAGGAAGCTAATGATGATGATCATGAAGCTTCAGATCAAGTTACTACCGAACCTCATAGGTCTTCTAGAGTAAGATCCACACCGAGTGGTACGGTAATCCTGTTCGAAGTCATGTTACTAGACCATGATGAACCTATGAACTATGAGGAAGCGATGTTGAGCCCAGATTCCACGAAATGGCTTGAGGCCATGAAATCTGAGATGGGATACATGTATGAGAACAAAGTGTGGACTTTGGTGGACTTGCCGATGATTAGCAAGCCACGAAAATAAATTGATCTTTAAGAAGAAGACCGACGCAGATGGTAATGTTATCACATAAAGCTCGACTTGTTGCGAAAGATTTATCGACAAG
>JAHHZJ010006279.1:0-28681 GCA_021437245.1 Aegilops speltoides | reverse complement strand
TTTTATCCAAAGTAGAGCATCATTAAAAGCGTAAGTAGCATCATCAATAAAGCTTACATATCGTAATCAATAGCAGTGTAGGTGTCGCAAGCTTACTCAAAAGGAAGGTGAATCAAGTGCAGAGCTAGATGGCGTTCCTTACCTCCCTCGTAGTAGAGGGATAGATCTTGGTTTTGGTATCTTTCAAATTCTTCATAGTGATCAACATATATAAATCCCAAGTGACTTAGAGAATAGAGCTATGTCCGCAACGGCGCCAAAAAAGGTCTTGATAACCCACAAGTATAGGGGATCGTGAATCTGCTTTCAAGGGTAGAGTATTCAACCCAAATTATTGATTCGATATAAGGGAGCTAAAAATATTCTCAAGTATTAACAACTGAGTTATCAATACAACCACACCTAAAAGACTTAATATTTGCAACAAAGTATGTTGGAGATATAGCTACTGAGTGTAAACCAGCCAGGAGGGCCCGCTCAACTATGCAGAAGCCCATGAAGACCCAGAAGATGGCGCTTGACTAATAAAGCTTAGAGGCCCGAAGCCCAAAGGCGGATTAGGGCCCATAGTGGTAAACCGCCGTGAATATATAACTTGTAATATAAGTTAGGAAAGGAGAGACCGAGTCGGACACTTTGTATGAGTCGGCTTCGGGGCTCTGTAAACTGGCCGAGCGTCAACCTGTGCATATAAAGGGACGACCCGGCGGCGGTTCAGGGACAACAGATAACAACTCGAGACCTAGGCAAGCGTATTTGCTTCCTGGTCATCGAAGTCCAATCAATCCCATCACAACTAGACGTAGGCTTTTACCTTCATTGAAGGGGCTGAACTAGTATAAAACTCTCGTGTCCCTTGTCCGGTTTAACCCCTTCAAGCTAACCCGTTGCGATGGCTCCACAACTAAGTCCTTTCATGAGGACATCCGACGTGTTAATTCCACAACATTAGGCGCCACCGTGGGCTATCGCACGATGATTTCGAAGTTCTTAAAGGGCAGCTTTGAAGGACTCAAGGTACGTGGTCGGCCGGATGACCAAGAGTCGTCGCGCAAGCTCTACATCGACGACGAAGGATGGGGCCCCGAGGCCAGCTCAATCGAGTACGGGTAGCAGTCCCTTTGGCGGAATTCATGTCTTCATTGGCAAGATCGGCGAATCGGGCCTCGAGCCGACATCTTCACCGACCTCGCCGAGACAGCTCAGCGTAGCGAGTCCAGCTCGGGTTAAGCCCGCCATGAAGCGCTGTCAGAGATGTGTCCATGAGATCGGATCTCAACCGTGTCTGAAGCGTAGACGGCCGCCTATTCCGACGGCGAAGTCATCCATCGGCGAAACCGAGTCCTTGTACCAAATTCATAACAAGCAGTGTTCAAGGATATTCCAATGGCAACAGATTCGGACTCCTTGAACCGCCAAGTCGGGTTGATGTTTACATGGTCGGAACACGTACCACGCTGCGCTTCGCTACGCAAGCAATGAATACCGATCAGCAGCGCAGAGTCCCGCGCGCGACCGCTCAAGTCCTTCCGCTTATGGATGCTCGCGACTTTGTTAACCACAGCAGTCACCCCGGAGACGCGGGATCAGCACAATGCAGATATTGCGAAGCTGAAGGACCAGATAACACACGCTAAGGAGGATCTAGCAACTGAGGATGCTAGGATGGCTGAAGAACAGGCCGCGTTGGATGCCCAGTCACAGCAGATACAGGCGCAGAATTATCGACTCATGTTGGATCGGACTACGTCAGAGGATGTAATGCAAAGGAAGTACCGGTCTCGTCTGCCGCCGGTCTACGAAGGATTGAATCTCTTTCAAACACTAGGCGCTGGGCCGAGCAATCCAGCAGCTGCAAACCGGACTGATGCGCCTAGGACAGCTTCGGATCAACTACAGATAACAGAACCACCACGGCGAATAGACAACCCGCCGCAATACATGTCTACACCGCCGGTCACTTCGAGTCCTCCGACAACATGATTGCCGCAGCATCACGCTCGCAGCCATTCCGATGGAGGGAGATTCAATAGCAGAACTCAAACGCGGGCGGCTAGGGACCTTCTCCAAACCACCGTGGTACAGCAAGAGAAGCTTATTCTATAGCCGGATAGAATTCATTCAACCCTCGTCCGAGCCCAAGCTATAGCAGCGATGGATGAACCGAAGTGTCTAGCAGCGCGCTGCATCGTAATGCTCAAGATGTGGTGGATCATGGCAGGGCACGGCGAGGACGCGGTCGCCATCAACCCGCCCGTTCAGCCAAGCAGCGGGCCGACCGAGGCACCGGGCTTGCCTTCGCCTCGGGAGTGCCGTGTCTTATTCTCGCTCTCCGTAATGTGCGCTCGCCCAAAGATTTCAAGGGTCCACGAAAGTGCCTAATTACATGGAGGATCAGCCACCGAGGCGGGTCGAGAGTTATGAGATGGCAATGGAGATGTTGGATGTAGATGAAGCGGCTTGTGCAAAGTACTTCACGATGATGTTGGAAGGAACGTCCCATACTTGGTTGAAAAATCTACCGCCTAACTCCATCGAGTCATGGGATCGCTTGAAGGCCCGGTTTATAGTCAATTTCAAAGACACGTGCAAACAGCCCATGTCCATTGTGGATCTGGATGCTTGTGTTCAAGGGGAGAACGAGTCAACAACTCATTGGGTACGCGGTTTCGTGAGGTTTTGCACTCGTCGACCGGATTAACGCTGGTCAAGCAATTATAACACCGAGCGTAATTACCGGTTTAAGTCATCAAGATGAAGTTGGACGGCCGACGCGCCATCGCAACGACATGGGAACCCTCGTGGCAGCCTTGGTCAAGTATGCCGATTCTCGATAATACCAAGGATCCCGATTCGATGATGAGAAACCGAGAAGGGAAAGAAGAACGCGGTGCAAAGGGACAGAAGACAACCAAGGAGGCCATGGGAATAACAAGAAGCGAAAGCGGATTCAGATTTTGTGGCTAACGCTAATGTGCAGCGTCAGAAGGGTAAACCGCTTCAATGGCAGCGGAATGAATCTGGAGCGCTTATTGAATCAGCCCTGTCCAAAGCATGGGACCAAGGAGGCTCCGCAACGCATCTCCGGAATGATTGTAACATTATGAAGGAGTTCAAAACTCGATCTTTTCCGTATGATCGGGTCCATCAAAGTGTTCAGTCTAGGTTTTCATGGTGGCGGCGGTTCAAACTCTGGATTTCAGAATAATCAGGGCAACCGGAACAACGAAGGTGGTAATAACCAGCAGGGTAATCAAGGAAATCAGCAGCAATCGGGTTACTAGAGTCACCCAAAACAGTTGAATGGTGGCCAGTATCATGTGTTCACCACTAGTTTGTGCAAGCGTGATCAGAAGCTTCACAAGAGGGCAGTCAATGCTGTTGAACCGGCAGTACCACGTTATCTGCGGTGGTCCGAACAACCTATTGTGTGGAGTAGGGAGGATCATCCGCCCCAGGTTGACAATCCGGGTCAACTGGCTTTGGTGGTGGCGCCCCAGGTGGGAGGTTATAAGTTCACCAAGGTACTCATGGATGGGGGAAGCAGTATCAACATTATGTATTATGAGACCTTCCGCCGCATGGGGTTGACAAACAAGAGTCTTAAACTGTTCAACACTGCTTTTCATGGTGTGGTACCTGTAAATCGGCATATCCTGTGAGGTAAGATTGCTTTGGAAGTTGTGTTTGGTGATGAACATGACTCCTGTCCGAGACATCGACCTTTGAAGTGGTGAGAATCCGAGCCTGTACCACGACTGCTTGGGCGACCAGCTTATGCAAAATTCATGGCAAGGCCTTGTTATATTTACTTGCAGCTCAAGATGTCGGGTCATAAAGGGACTATTACGGTTCACGGAAATCGTAGAAATTGCTTTGGATTGCGAGGAAGGTGATGCGGCCTATGCTGAGTCGGTTTGTGCCCAGAGGAGCTCAAGTTCTATAAGGAAAATGTTGATCCGCAGATATGACCCTCCGAAGAAGCCCACCACCGAGCATGACCCAACCCTGCATTTCAAATCGGCCGACGAGACTAAGCTTGTTGACTTTGTGCTGGCGATTCGCCAAGCGTTCAAAGATCGCGACAAATCTGATCCGAAATAGGAAAGCGCTCCATCGAAGTTCATCCGTGAGAACTGGACATTTTTGCATGGAAGCCTTCGACATGCCGGTGTACCGAGGGAACTCATGAGCACACTCTTAATATTGATCCCAAGTTTAAACCGGTCAAGCAATTTCTTCGTCGCTTAATGAGGAAAGACACAAGGCAATTGGTGAAGAGGTAGTGCCCTACTTTGCGGGTTTATTGTTGAAGTGTTTCATCCCAATGGCTAGCCAATCCGTGCTTGTTCTTAAGAAAACGACACTTGGCGATGTGTGGACTACACAGATTTGAATAAAGCTTGCCGCCGATCCCTTTGCTCTCCCGCGTATTGATCAGATCATTGATGCAACGGCGGGTTGTGAGCTCCTGAGTTTTTTGGATGCTTATTCAGGTTATCATCAGATCAAGATGACGGTTAAGGACCAGGAGAAGGCAGCCTTCATCACTCCCTTTGGAGCCTTCGCTATGTTTCTATGCCCTTTGGGCTCAAGAGTGCCGTGCAACTTATCGCGCTAGTGCGAATTTTCTTCACACGCAGATTGGGCGTAATGTGCATGCCTATGTGGATGACATTGTGGTAAAATCCAGGAAGAGGGAAACACTGATAGATGACCTCAAGGAGACGTTTGACAATCTTCGGGTTTACAAAATGATGCTTAATCCGGATAAATGTGTTTTTGGTGTTCCGGCAGGCAAGCTCTTAGGTTTTCTTGTATCCAATAGGGGCATTGAGGCTAATCCAGAAAAAATCAAAGCAATCACATCACTGGCTAAACCGAAGTGTATCAATGATGTTCAGCGTCTGGTGGGTCGGATTGCAGCCCTTAGCCGGTTTATCACCGCTTGGGAGAGAAGGCACCTTTGTATCGATGTTGAAAGACAGACGACTTCGCCTAGAGTGATGCAGCCACGCGGCTTTTGAGGAGTTAAAGCGGCAGTTGGTTGAACCACCGGTTCTTGCAGCTCCGGTTGGTAATGAGCCTTTGTTGTTATACGTGGCTACCAATGCCCGAGCGGTCGAGTGGCAATTGTGGTTGAGCGTAGGAAGTCGGAAGGAATATCCGTTCAATGACCATGATACTACATCGCGAAGTCCCGATCGAGTCAAAACAACGCTATCCACATTGGCGAGTTGGTGTATGGAGTTTTTATGGCAAGTCAAAAACTCAAGCAATACTTTCAAGGCCATCCCATCACAGTGGTTAGTTCTGCTCCTTTGGGTGATATAATTCAGAACAGGGAAGTGACTGGCCGGGTTGCAAAGTGCGCAATTGAGCTTGGTCCACACGGTTTGAAGTATGTGCCTCGAACAGCCATCAAATCTCAGGCCCTTGTGGACTTTATCAATGATTGGACCGAGTTGCAAGCACCAGAAGACAAACCGGATAATACATACTGGACTATTCATTTTGATGGATCCAGGCAGTTGGAGGGCTCGGGGGCTGGAGTTGTCCTTACTTCCCCTCGAGGTGATAAAATTTGCTATGTTCTCCGCTTGATGTTTCCTGCACTAACAATGCAGCTGAGTATGAAGCTGCTACTTCATGGTCTCCATGCGGCTAAAGAAATGAACTTAAGTCGAGTTCGTTGTTTTGGAGATTCGATCCGGTGGCTCAGCAAGTTTTTGGTACTTGGGATTCTAAGGATCCACTCATGGCGGCTTACGACGTGAGGTGGATATTGTATGGTCATTTCAAAGGGTATCAGTTGAGCATATTGATCGGCGCAAAACGAAGCAGTCAGATGCTTTGAGCGCTCGGATCTCAGCAAACCGGCACCTCATAATACCTTTTTAGATATCTTACATAACCCGCCTGTAAGTTGCCTCTGTAAGAGGATTTGGCTGTTCTCGATCCGGAGGCTCAATTGGTGGCTGCTTTGCATATTGTACCGATTGACGGTTCCATGTCCGGGCGATATGAACCGGGCGAGTTACGACGATGAAGTTCGCTCGGCAGATAGTCCGCGATCCAAGTCCATGGTCATTCACAATGGCGAAGTTACACCACAGAAGCGCTTGCATATTTCAGCGAGTTTCTCCGAAGAAGGCCAAGTGATCCTACGGAAATTCATGAAGGGATTGTGGTCATCATGCCGGTTCAAAGTCCCCGTTGCAAAGGCTTTTCGACATGGGTTCTCTCGGGCACGATGCCATGCCGATGCGGAGGATCCGCAGTAAGCGATGTGATGCTTGTCAAAGTTTTCACGCAGAGCTCATCTTCCGCTCAAGAACTACGGATGATTCCTATCACTTGGCCTTTTGCCACTTGGGGGCTTGATATGGTGGGACCCTTTAAACGCTTTCAAGGATAAGAAGACCCACCTATTGGTGGCGGTAGATAAATTCACCAAGTGGGTTGAAGCGGAGCCTCACGCCAAGTGTGATGCGCTACGGCGTTCAGTTCTCAAAAATTATCTTCCGCTTTGGCTTTCCACACAGATCATCACGGACAATGGCACAAACCTTTCTAAAGGTGAGATGGAAGATTTCGCCGAGAGAGTATATCCGCTTGACTTAGCATCCGTGGCGCACCTCAATCCAACGGTCAAGCGAGAGAGCCAATCAAGAAATCTTGAAAGGTATTAAACCCCGCTCATGATTCCTTGAAGCGGACGCCGGGTTGTTGGGTGGAAGAATTACCTTCGCCTTTATGGAGCATCAACACCACCCCAATCGGTCAACAGGATACACCTTTCTTCATGGTGTACGGGCGAGGCGGTCCTCCCAAGTGATATTCGCCATGACTCGCCCGGTTGCTAATTATGTTGAAGCGACAACGAGCAAGCACACCAAGAGGCGCTGGATCGTTAGACGAAACGGGACATGGCTCGCTCGACCAGCGGTTTATCAACAAGACCTGCGGCATTATCACAGCCAGCGGTTAGGACAAGAACCTTTCAAGAAGGCGACTTGGTGCTCCGGCTCATCCAGATCGACCGACATGCACAAGTTATCCCCACCTTGGGAAGGACCCTTTGTGGTTAGCAAAAATCTGCACAACGGATCATACTACCTCATTGACGCTCGAGATCAAGGAAATATGCCCTAGAGGCAATAATAAAGTTATTATTTATTTCCTCATATCATGATAAATGTTTATTATTCATGCTAGAATTGTATTAATTAACCGGAAACATAATACATGTGTGAATACATAGACAAACACAACGTCACTAGTATGCCTCTACTTGACTAGCTTATTAATCAAAGATGGTTATGTTTCTAACCATAGACATGTGTTGTCATTTGATTAATGGGATCACATCATTAGGAGAATGATGAGGCGAAGACATGCACGCCGGGCGACCCATCTACCTTCGGGCTCGAGAGATAACACTTCTATCGCTGCTCATGGTCTCCGATGATCACTATGGGTGATAGTACAATGGTGCTCCTCGAAGGTGTGGAGGCAGGAAGGAGCAAGGCTAGCTCTTTCCCTCTTGCTATATGTTCAAACCTATCCGTGGTCAACCCTTTGCATGGTGCCCCGGGCGAGTAGGCCTGGTTCTGGGTAATAATGTAATCCGACCGGGCGCGGGCCCCTCGCAATGCCGCCTCTCTGTTCGCCTTCCCCGCCGATTGGGCTCACGACCGGCGGGTCCCGCTGATGCGCAGAGTAATCGCAAGACTCGATGACGCAGGTTTGGTCATAATGTGGGAACAAAGGTCATTACCGTCGTGATCACCGCCACTCCCCGCCCAACTGTTTATGGTTTAGGACTTCGCCGAGGCGGTCGATCTGGGAGGTCAATTTCGAGGGCCGCTCGGACTCTCCGCCGAAGTTCTTCTATCTCACCGACGGGGTTCGGCGTATCTTCCCGCCGTGACACACAGGTACAAGCAGCCAGAATGTCATCCGTGGGTCGAGGTTGAGTGGAGGCATGGGCAATGCTGCCGCGCCTCACCGGAGATCTCCCGTGACGCTGGCTCATCAGAGCTATGCGCGCCTTCCTCCCCGTATCCGAGGGGACAGCCAGCCCACGGGTCAGACTTTATTGGTTCAAGGTCGCCATGGGGACTCGCCTTCGGCGTCGCCAGTCAGCTCGCCTTCGGGTCGCCTCTGCCAAATTCGCTCGTAGGGCGCGTCTAACTTGTTTTGAAAGATCTTGGGTCCGTCAGCCTACCTAGCTATTATTATCTGGAGATGATCATGTTTTGTAACCGGTTATCGCAACCGGGTGAGCCATATGGTTGTCGCTATTGTATGAAATGCAAACGCCTGTAATTGCTTTAATTTATCACTAAGCGTAGGATAGTCATAGAAGCAATAGATGGCGAACGACAACGATGCTACGATGGAGATCAAGGTGTCGCTACCGGTGACGATGGTGATCACGACGGTGCTTTGAAGATGGAGATCACAAGCACAAGATGATGATGGCCATATCATATATCACTTATATTGATTGCATGTGATGTTTATCCTTTATGCATCTTATCTTGCTTTGATCGACGGTAGCATTTTAAGATGATCTCTCACTAATTATCAAGAAGTGTTCTCCTAAGTATGCACCGCTATAAAGTTCTTCGTGCCGAGACACCACGTGATGATCGTGTGATAGGCTCTACGCTCAAATACAAGGTGCAAAACAGCTTGCACACGCGAGTAACTCAGTTAAACTTGACGAGCCTAGCATATACAGATATGGCCTCGAACACGGAGACCGAAGGTCGAACGTGAATCATATAGTAGATATGATCAACATAGTGATGTTCACTATTGAAACTACTCCATCTCACGTGATGATCGGATATGGTTTAGTTGATTTGGATCACGTGATCACTTAGATGACTAGAGAGATGTCCGTCTAAGTGAGTTCTTAAGTAATATGATTAATTGAACTTAAATTTATCATGAACTTAGTACCGATAGTATTTTGCTTGTCTATGTTTGTTGTAGATAGATGGCTCGTGCTGTTGTTCCATTGAATTTTAATGCGCTCCTTGAGAAAGCAAAGTTGAAAGATGATGGTAGCAATTACACGGATCGGGTCCGAATTCGAGGATTATCCTCATTGCTGCACGTAAGAATTATGTCCCGAAGCACCATGGGTGCCAGCTCGGCCGATGCAACCGACGACGCAGAACGTATGGCGAGCAAAGCCGATGACTACTCGATAGTTCGTGCCATGCTTTACGGCTTAGAACCGGTCTTCAACGACGTTGAACGCATGGAGCATATGAGATGTTCCAGAGTTGAAGTTAATATTTCAAGCAAATGCCCGGATTGAGAGATATGAAGTCTCCAATAAGTTCTATAGCTGCAAGATGGAGGAGAATAGTTCTACGCTGAACACATACTCAAAATGTCGGGTATAATAATCACTTGATTCAACGGGAGTTAATCTTCGATGATAGTGTCATCGATGAATTTTCAATATCGCCACCAAGCTACAAGAGCTTCGTGATGAACTATAATATGCAAGGGATGGACAAGACTATTTCCGAGCTCTTCGCAATGCTAAAAGCCGAGGTAGAAATCAAGAAGGAGCATCAAGTGTTGATGGTTAACAAGACCACCGTTTCAAGAAAAAGGGCAAAGGGAAGAAGAAGGGAACTTCAAGAAGAATAAAACAAGTTGTTGCTCAAGAGAAGAAACCCAAGTCTGACCTAAGCCCGAGACTGGTGCTTCTACCGCAGCGACTAGACATCGGAAGCGAACCGCCCCAAGTATTTGGCGGATAAGAAGGATGGCAAAGTGAACAAAGGTATATGTGATATACATGTTATTGATGTGTGCCTTACTAATGCTCGCAGTAGTACCTGGGTATTTGATACTGGTTCTGATTGCTAATATTTGCAACTTGAAACAGGACTACGGATTAAGCGAAGATTGGCTAAGGACGAGGTGACGGCGCGTGGAAATGGTTCCAAAGTCGGTGATCATGGTCGGATGCTACCTCTACATCTACCATCGGGATTAGTTTTAGACCTAAATAATTGTTATTTGGTGCCAGCGTTGAGCATGAACATTATATCTGGATCTTGTTTGATGCGAGACGGTTATTCATTTAAATCAGAGAATAATGGTTGTTCTATTTATATGAGTAATATCTTTTATGGTCATGCACCCTTGAAGAGTGGTCTATTTTATTGAATCTCGATAGTAGTGATACACATATTCATAGTGTTAGAACCAAAAGATGCAGAGTTGATAATGATAGTGCAACTTATTTGTGGCACTGCTTAGGTCATATCGGTGTAAAGTGCATGAAGAAACTCCATACCGATGGGTTTTGAATCACTTGAT
The DNA here is from genome assembly GCA_021437245.1 of Aegilops speltoides. NCBI lineage: Eukaryota > Viridiplantae > Streptophyta > Magnoliopsida > Poales > Poaceae > Aegilops > Aegilops speltoides. The sequence continues at coordinate 18,325 of JAHHZJ010006279.1, read as the reverse complement.
TATGAATCACTTGGTACTTATAACCGTGCCTCATGGGCAAGATGACTAAAACGCCTTCGAACTATGGAGCGAGCAACTGATTTGTTGGAAATCATACCAATGTTTGTGGTCCAATGAATGTTGAGGTCATGGTGGTATCGTTATTTTCTCACCTTCACAGATGATTTGAGCAGATATGGGTATATCTACTTAATGAAACACAAGTCTGAAACATTTGAAAAGTTCAAAGAATTTCAGAGTGAAGTGGAAAATCATCGTAACAAGAAAATAAAGTTTCTCACGATCTGATCGTGGAGGAGAATATTTGAGTTATGAGTTTGGTTTACATTTGAAACAATGCGAATAGTTTCATAACTCACGCCACCGGAACACCATAACGAAATGGTGTGTCCGAACGTCAGAATCGTGATTTTACTAGATATGGTGCGATCTATGATGTCTCTTAATGATTTACCGCTATCGCTTGGGGTTATGCTTAGAGACCGACGCATTCACGCTGAATAGGGCACCATCAAAATCCATTGAGACGACTTATGAACTGTGGTTTGGCAAGAAACCAAAGTTGTCGCTTCTAAAGTTTGGGGTCATGATGCTTATGTGAAGAAACTTCAACTCGTCATGAGTTTAGGCTAAGCCTCACCGTAGAGCATCATCATCATCACCACGACGCAGGCCGACGAACTCATCCCCGACACTTTGCTGGATCGGAGTCCGGGATTGTCATCGAAATGAACGGTGCTGAACTCGGAGGTGCCGACGCTCGTACTTGATCGGTCGGATCGCGGAAGACGACGCACTACATCAACCGCTGTTTCATAACGCCCCGCCACGGCCTACGAGGGTACGTGGACAACACTCTCCCTCTCATTGCTATGCCATCACCATGATCTTGCGGTAACGTAGGAGTTTTTTGAAATTACCACGCTCCCAATAGTGGCATCCGAGCCAGTTTTTTGCGCTGATGTTATATGCACGGTAGAACACAAGTGAGTTGTGGGCGATATAAGTCATACATCGCTTACCAAAGATGTCATACTTTGGTTTGGAGGTATTGTTGGATGAAGCGGCCCGGACCGACATGCCTTACGCTTACGTAGACTGGTTTTACCGCCGCAGCTTGACACAGTGACTAGCGGTGTCACCAAGTATGAGCCAATCTAAGGTCCCGCGGTTGAACCGAGTGCGGCTACGCCCGTCCTTGCGATGGTTAAAAGCACCAACTTGACAAACTATCGCTAGGTTTTGATGCGAGGTAAGAACGGTTCTTGCTAAGCCCATAGCAGCCATCGTGAAAATTTGCAACAACAAAGTAGAGGACATCTAACTTGTTTTTGCAGGCATGTTGTGATGTGATATGGTCAAGACGGATGCTATATTTTATTGTATGAGATGATGTCGGGGTTGATGCTACATATGCCAACGGGTGGCTTATCATGGTGGGGCGAGTAGAACGTCACGGCCGTGCTCGAAACGGATGAGGCGAAGACATGCACGGCCAATCTTACCCATTGGGGCTCTCCGAGGAGATAACACCCTATCGCTGCTCTCATGGGTCTCCGCATGATCACTATGGGGTGATAGTACAATGGTGCTCCTCGAGCTGTGTGGAGGCAGGAAGGAGCAAGGCTAGCTCTTTCCTCTTGCTATATGTCTAAACCTATCCAGGTCAACCTCAGATGGTGCCCTGGGTTGAGAGGCTCACCTCGGGGTACAATGGTAACTGACCGGGCGGGCCCCCGCCGGCCTCTTGCGTACCGCCTTCCCCATCGATTGGGCCCGCCGACCAAGGGTCCTGTGGATGTGCAGAGAATCAGGCAAGACTTCGATGACGCAGGCTTGGTCATGGGGTCGTGGGAAGGCTGCCACTGTCAGTGATCACCGCCGCCACTCCCCGCCCAACTGCTTTATGGCTTTGGGATTCTCGCCGGAGGCGGCCGACTGGGAGGCCGACCGTGAGGGCCGCCTCGACTCTCCGCCGAAGTTCTTCTATCTCACCGACGGGCTCGCGACCGGCCGGACGCCGCCAGCTGCGGGTACAAGAGCTTTGTGCACTGCGGGTCGAGGTTATGGAGGCATGGCACAGGCCGCTACCACCGAGGTCTCCCCGTGACGCTGCTCATCAGAGCCATGCCTTCCTCCCGTGGTCCGAGGGGACAGCCACGACGGGCTGTACCCCGATTGGTCTGTGGAGGTCGCGTCGACTCGTAGTCGGCCCTCGAGAGGTCGCAAGCCCGAGTCGGTTGGTCCGTAATCACCGCCTATGGTCTCGCTTCAAGGTCGCCACCGACTCGCCTTCGGCTCGCCACTGGGGCCGCTTCAAGGTCGCCACTGACTCGGCCTTCGAGGCCGCCACCGCTCGCCTTCAAGGTCGCCTACCGATTCTGCTCGAGGGCGCGCCCGCCCGATGTCTTGAAAGATCTTGGGTCCGGGTCAGCTACCCATGGCCCATTACCCGACAAGAGTCCCCGGGCCGGCGGTGGCGGGCGCCGCCGCTTTCGCCAGCCTTCGGCGCCAACTCGAGATTCAGCCGCCTGTTTTCGCCGCCGCAGAGCCGCTCGCCTCGCTAGGGCCGCCGCAAGTCATGGCGGAAACCAGCGGCGACGGCTACGCTTCCTCGCCATTCGCGATGGTCCTATCACAGAACGCCACGCCGGAGGCGATAGCTCGCCGCTTCATCGCTGGTGGACGGACGGCCGCAGGTGGCTCACATTACCGCCGCTTCCCCGAGCGGATCCATCGCGTCGAGGGCGGTTGGCATCTCCACGCCGTTATCGCGGGCGCGAATTCGGGTTTTAATCGTATGCCCCGGGTCGTGCGAGGTTAATCCCCACGCCGCCTCGCTTTCAGCCCATGGTTATAAATAGGCCGAGGGGAGCGCGGCATAGCACGCCGCACTCTCCCCGCCCTCTTGCCTTCCTTGCTCCGCCGCCGCCGCTTCCTCGCCGACGATGAGCCTTCCGCCGCTTTCGCGGCCCGCCGGCGAGTGGGATGGTTTCAGACGTGGACGCGGAGGACATCGAGTTCTCCGCTGACCCGCCTTCCGAAGCGCTGATTTGCGTGCCCGCCCGCTACGGCGCGGAGAATGCCCATACGGAGGCAAAGGAAGCGGGTCATCTTCCGCCGCACTCATGCGCGGATGGGGCTCCCGCGAAGGGTTCCTCCGCTGCTCGAGCTGTACCACTTGCACCAAGACCACTCACCCCCAACGCGTGGTGTGCTCTCTCCGCCTTCGCCACCTTGTGCGAGGGCTACATCGGGCGTTCTCCCCACCGAGCTGGGGAATTCTTCGTTCAAGACGCGAAGCTGCCGGCACGCCGCCAGCGAAGCGGCACGTTCATATCGCCACGGCGACGACGGCCGACAACCCTTTCCGCCCATCCTACCGTGAAGTCGGTGAAGATGTGGCGAAGACATATCACGCGGAAGAACGCCGCCACCGACGGGCGATCGGGTCAACTCGCCGCTTCTTCGACCGAGTCACCGACCGCCGCCGGGCTAGCTGGTCTCAACGGCCGGTCGCCTGCCCGAGTCGGGCGCCTGCGGCTCGGCCCGAAGTCATGACGCACCGAGGCCTCATCGCCCGATCTCCTCGCCGCCTTCGTGGCGCTGCGTTCTTCCGCCAAGGCCGCCCCATCTCATCTCGCCAGATGAGCGCGATCCGAGCCAGGCACCAAAGACATGCCGCCGGGAAGTGGCGAACATGGTGAACCTCATCGCCACCGAAGTTCACCGACGAGTGGAGTTCGCAAGGAGCCGAATGCGCGACAACCTCCGCCAAGGGTAAGTTTTTCCATCTGTTCGATCTTGCTTGCATCCGACTGAGCTCGATCTTGTTGGTTTTGAGCATCCTCACGGCGCCGCCGCCGCCCGAGATAGCCAGTGAGTACGCCCTCGACCGCGAGGTCACATACACGCACTTCGACCTGGAGCCGCTGGCGTTGAGGCCGACACGAAGGCGGCGGGAGGAGGAGGAGGGCTTTAGGCCGCCGGCGATTTTCGCCGATCGCCCGAGGATGACATCGACGCAGAAGTCATCCCGCTGCCGCCAACCGAGAGCCGCCCCTCCAACCAAGCCGCCTCGAAGGCGCCACGCCGCCGAAAAGGCGGCGGCCGGTCAAGAAGCCTGTGGGGGACCGGCCGCGACTGCGGGAGGAGGCCGCCAAGGCCAACCGCTCAAGGAAGTGAAAAGGCCACCGCTTGTCTCTTTGTAAGTCCCTTTCTTCGCTTTCTTCTGAATTTGCTTGAATTGCTCTCGACTTTCCCTTTCTTCTCCACTCTCCCTTGAGAGAGTCACGGGCCCACATGGGGTCGGGGCGACGCCCTCCAACACGCGAGGGTCGACCGCCGCCATCTCCGGAGGCGACGGAGCGAACGCCGGAGAAGGCCTGGAGGAGGAGGCTAAGCGCTAGAGAAGGCAGCCGAGGCGGGCCGCCAACGCCAACAAGACTGGACGGCTGGCTGGCCGCTGCAAAGGATGCCGAAGGCTGCTGGGCGATGCTTGTCCCCCGCTGCCGCCGCCGCCTCGAATTCATGGGGCGATCGGGAGGTCGGCACCACCAACCTCTCGCCGAGGAAGGTGATGACGCCGGGTTTCGGATATTCGCCGCCACCTCCGCCGCCCGCTCTTCGAGGTCAGCACGCAGGCGCGGACTCACAGGATCCGCCGCCGCAGACGACCCGACGCTAGAAGCTCCAGTCGCCGCGACACGCCGCTGAAGTCGAGGACGAAGAGAAGGCCGGGCTCGAGATCGACGCCGCCAAGATGGCGAACCTCGACGCCGAGGCTCTGCTGCCGCGCCCACGGCCGGTGCGCGAAGGCGTAACGCCCGATGAACCAGCGCTTCGACGCCCACCTGTTGCGCAAGGAAGGCGAAGCCCAACTTACACCAGACGATTCCGCCATGCGGCCTCCGTCCGCACGCTTTGTTTTCCTTTTTCGCTTTCTTGTCTTTTTTCTCGGCGCGCCAACAGACCCATCTGGTATTCCCGAAGTTCGAGTCGGCCGCCGAAAGGTGCTCGGAACTCCTTCCGCGATCTCTAAAGGCTGACTTTGCTTTGCCGCCTTGCAGAATATCACAACCTCCGCGCTAACGCCTTCAACCGCAACGCTGAAGAGCCGAGAAGCGGATCACGATCCGCGAGAGTCGAGGTAAGCGGATTCTTTTTCTTCTTCATGGGCGCACTACGCACTCTGGCTGTAGTCCCCGAGATTCGGACCGATTGTGAGCACGGGCCGGATCTCCTCCGCTTTTCCTTCTTTCTTTCTCCGCTGGGCGCAAGATACCACGGGTGTAGTCCCCGAGATTCAGCCGATCACGAAGCAATGCCGGATCTCCCACCACCTTCTTTGTTGATGATGTTTATCTTTCTTGGGCTTCAGACGCCAATGCCGCCTTCAAGGGCAGCTAGATGAGGCCAACGCCGCCTGTCAGGTTAAGGAGGAAGAGTGCGACAAGCTCGCTTAAGAGCGCGACCTTCCGGCGACACGCAGCTGGCCGAAAGCGAGGGATTCGCCTTTAAGGCGCAGGAGGACGCCAAGTCGCGGGAGGAGGGTCTTCAGCCGAAGTTCGAGATGGAGCGGGCCGCCGATCGACGGGCGAGGGCGTCACCTCCGCTACCACGTGCTCGAGGACGCCATCGACGGTAACTCCTCGCTTCTTTTTGGACTCTCGATTCTTTGTCGAACCGCTTCGTTTTCGATCGCTCTTTCTTGTCTTTGGCGACTTTCTTCGCCATCAGAGCTGGCCCATCCGCCATCGAGGCGGATCGAGGAGCGAGGGGCGTAGGGCGATCGCCGCCAACGCTTCAACCGCCGACGCAGCGATCTCGAGCATTGGGGCTCGCCGCCGCCACCGCTTGATGCGCGCCACAACGCGCCGGGCGCAAGTCGTTATCACTGCGGGCCGGAGGTGCCGCCGGTTTTCGCACCGCCACGGACGGCCGACCGGGCGGAGGTCGCCACGGTCGCTTCGAGGCTTGAAGGCTCTCGCCCGCCGAGCGCTGGCCCTCGAGTTCGCAAGGGTTGGTACTGGCTGACCTGACCGCTCGCCGCTGCTCCGGCCGGAGGCCCAGCCGAAGTTAGCCAGGAAGGCGCCCTCAGCCGAGGCGGGCCATCGCCGAGTACACGGACACCAAAGTGTCTTTGTGCCCGAGCGGATCGCCGACGGCGAGGAGGCTCCGCCGAGTGGTTCGGATGCACCCGAGTACGATGAGGACTTCATGAGGTAATTGGCTCCAGACGGGGGAGGCCACGGAGGACGGAGGCGAGGAGGAAGAGGCGCCAGAAAGCACGAAGGCGACCAGCCTCAGCTGATCGCGCCCCCAGAACGAGCCTCGAAAGACAAGGCAATCGCCGAGGCGACTTGCCGAGACCGCCACTGACCGCCTCGACGCCTCCGTGCTGCCGCCTCCGCCTCCGGCCCGAGGCACCCCTAGGATGCATCACCTTACCTGCTTTTTTGTTCTTTGCTTAAAAACTTGTTAGTTATAATAATTCCACCTGGGTGTATTCGCCAAGGGCCTTATGTAAATATTTATCAAGTTTCCGCCTTTTGCTTGCTTTGCTCTTTAGACTTTTTCCTTTGCCTTCCTTTTGGTTGCCGCCATTAATCGGGTAGCCGTCAGGACTGTCACCGGGTCAAGCGCCAGCTACACCTTGGGAGGCAAGTACTAGTCGCTTAGAGTGTCGTAAAAGTTTGGTTGAATGGGTCAACTCTCAAAGTCGGCCGCCTAATAAAGGTTGAAACTATGAGCCGATCGCCGTGAGTCGGCTCGAGGGGAATCGAGTCGGCTATAGGCGCGAGCTCTTAAGTCCTTAGTCGCTATGTGTGCGCCGCCCGCCTCCCGCTTATCGGCTAGCCGCTCATGAAGCTGTGGTCAGAGGAGAGACGGCTTTGAGCTGCACATTACTTGTCCCACCTCGTGAGCGCTTCATAGCACAGGCGGCAGTCCCCGCCGATTTGTCGGACCCGTGCCGATCACGGTATGATAAAAGCGGAGGAAGCATTTCGTTTAGATTCATATCATACAGATAATCAAAGGCAGTCCTAGCTCGACTGGGGGCCTAAGGTCTTAGTACTTAATACGGAAAGGGGGAGTAGCGCGATACATATATCAGATTACAGAAATCTTCAAGATTTATGCTCCACGGGCGCCTCCGCCTCCTTGCCGTAGTCGCCTCTTGCGTGCTCGAGGCTTCGCCACGATCAAGTAGTAGGCGCTGCCTCAGCACGCTGTCGATGATGAAGGCCTTCCCATGCCATAACTGTGCGTCCGCTGTTCTCTAATCACCGTAGCACAAGGTCGCCCTCTTGGAATGATCTTGGCTTGACTCGGTTGTAGTATCGCCAGACATCACGGTAGATGCCGGATCGCTGAGTGCCAACAAATGCCCTCTTCCAGCAGTCGACGCCGCTTGGCGTGTTTTTCACTTCGGTGTACATGGAGACTCTGGAGAGTCGAATTGTATATCCGTCAGATGACGGGCCGCATCAGAGACGAGGAAGAACGCGAAGCCGCTGATTCGCTCGAGTCGCAGACTCCGCAGAGGACGGCAGTGTTCTTCCACCTCCGGCCGGCCGAAGCGCCGAGTGGTTCACCAATCGGGCTTGATGTCGGATAGATGAGGCCGCTGGCTCGCTCCACCTGGCCGCTTGATCATGATGGGCAACGGACGCTAAGTCCAATGGATGCCTCGCGTCGTGCGTAACGAGCCAAGGCGCCTTGGCTGGTGGTGCCATTGTTCGATGATGCTGTGGTATGCCATACCGCGACCGTGATGTCGGCAATGAAAGTCACCGCTGTGGGCCCGCTTAATTTCTTGATGGGCTTCGCTTCCACCCACTTGGTGAATTTGTCCATCGCGACGAAAGCAATGGGTCAGCCGCCGCTGGCCGCCTTTGAAAGGTCCCACCATGTCCGTGCCCCAAATCGCAAGGGCCAAAGCGATGATCGCCTTTAGTGCGAAGCCGCTCAAGGGGCTTGGAGCGAACACCGCACCCTTTGCACTTCTTGACCACCTTTAGCTTCCCTCCGTAAGGCCGCCAAAGAAACTGCGTTTAAAGGCTGGCCATTTAGCGCCGAGGCCGCATGGTGACCACACCGCCTCGATGGATGTCTTTGAGGATCGCCTGCCTTGTTTCGATTCCACGCAGCACCGGTGGACACCAAAGGACGCCAGGCCCCGACTAACTCTCTCGCTGACTATGGTGTAGGCCGCCATTGGGCGTTGTACCGGAGCCGTAGTCTCATCTCGCAGGCAACTCTTGCGACTAAGAACTTGAGGATGGCCGTGCCTATGAAGGTGCTGCTATCTCTTCGACCGCCACCACAAATACTTGACGAGGGCCCGGGCTGGGAAGCGGCGGGTTGGACTCGCCGCTGCTGAATCGAGGGAATCTCTTCGCCGACTGGCAGCTCCTGGCCGACGACGCAACTGGCCGACCGGGCGAGTCCCCGTCGATCGGCGCAGCCTCGGCGGGCCGGGCTAGCCCCGCCGGCTGGCGCAGCCCCTGGCCGATCGGGCGCAGTCCCCGCTGACTATAGCTTTGAGGTCGCTTGTCGGGTCTTGGAGTCGGATCCGACTATCTCTCGGGAGCCGCACGAAAATAGAGTCGGACCGTGAAGGCTTGATAGACGGCTTGAGGAGGCGCCGGGAGGACGCCCGAAGGTATCGCTTACAGTGGAGCGTCGCCAAAGCATCCGCTGGTCGTTGTCGCTTTGGTACGTGGAGGAACTTCGTGATCCTTCAAAATATATCCGCCGAGCTGCTGCACCAAGAAGTGGTAGCTGCCATGTTTGCGCCCTGGCGCCCCGCCACGGATGATCGCCGAACCACTAAATCGAGTCGCCATAGCACAGATCCGCGCATGCCGAGCCTTGGCAAGCCGGAGCTGCGGGATGAGCGCTCATATTCGGGCGACGTTGTTGGAGGCGGCAAAGTGGATTTGCAGACGTATTTGAGTTTGTCGCCTTGGGGAGGTGAGGATTACGCCGCCCGGAGGCCGGAGCGCATCTTGGAGCCGCAAGGCGCCGCCAATGAGTAGAGTCAGCGCAGCGGAGTATTGGGTCTCGCCCACGACGAGGAAGTCGGCCAGCAATGCACTTGATGGCGGTGCGAGGTTGGTAGTAGATCGTAGGAGCTAGATCGATAGCTCACTTGGCCACTCGGCCGAAGCATCTCGACTCGGCGATCTCAAGCAGTGGGGGCGGTGCAAACCATGCTGATTGGATGCTCTTGAAAGTAGGGTTTCACTTTCTTGGCGGCAAAATGCACAGAGCACATCTTTCGTAGTGAGGGTAGTTCTCGCTGGAGGTCGACAAAGATTCGCCAGTAATATATCGGTCTTCGACCGGAGCGCTTTGCCTTCCTCCTTGCGCTGACTACAATAATCAGGCCGACTACCCGACTGGTGGCGTACATGTACAGCATGGGTTCTTTGGGAGTCGGAGCGCAAACAGTGGGGTCACAAGATCTTCTTCTGGGTAGAAATGCCTCATCCGCTTTGTGGTTCCACTAAAAAAAGTGGTCTTCTTCATCGCTTGATACAATATGAGCTTTCTCGCCCAAACCGACTAATGAATCGCTTATGGAAGCTAAGCAGTCTGAACTTCTCGACGCCCAACAATGGGCTGGGTACCTCCATCCTTTCAATGGCCTTGATTCATGTGGTTGCACTCTATGCCGCTCAGACCGAAACCAAGGAGCCGCTTCGGCCGGGACTCAACACGCATCTCGGGTTGAGCTTGATTTGAATCGGCGCATTCTCAAAAAGTCTCTTTAAGATCCTCTAGCAGCGCCCCACGCTCCGCCTTCACCACCACATCATCCACATAAACATGGGCATTCCCGCCGAGTTGCTTGAGGAGGCATTTCGCATGCAACGCTGAAGGATACCGCATTCCTCGCCGAACGCCATCGCCGTAGCGAAGGTTCGAACGGGCGGATGAATGCGGTCTTCGCCCGTTCACCTGATTCAGCTTGATCTGGTGATATCCCGAGTATGCATCCAAAAAGCTCAACAGCTCGTGATCCGTCAGGTGGAGTCTATCACCGATCAATCCTTGGCAGATAATGGATCCTTCAAGGTGCTTTGTTGAGGCTGGTGTAGTCGATGCACATCCGCCACCGCTTGTTCTTCTTCAACACTAGCACGGGTTAGCCAACCACCCGAAAAAACACCATGATGAAGCCGGCCGTCAGAGCCGGCTATTTCTTCCCACGACTCTTCTCTTCTTCCGAGAAGGCCGCGCAAGGGCTGCCCGGCCGCCGACGGGCTCACATCCGCTCCCGACATGTAACTTGTGCTCGGCGACCTGGCTTGCATACACTGCATGTCCTTGGGGGACCATGCGAAGATGTCCCGATTCTCACGGAGGAAATCGACGAGCTCGCTTCCTATTTGTCAAGGCTGCGCCTATGACAGCGCATCGGTGCTCCGGTCCAAGGGTATCTTCTTGGTTTTTTGGCCGCTTGAATGATCCTTCCGCCCGACTTTGGGGGTCTGGCGACATCTCCGGCTGCTTCCCACCATCGCCACGACATTTATCAAGGAGCCGCCGCCGCGATCACTAAGGACTCGCCAGCCGATCGTTTCAGCCGCATGGAAGTGGACGATTTCTTGTAGTCGCCGAGAACTGCCGATCCCTTGGAAGCTCAAGATCTTCATCTTGAGGTAGGCGAGTGGGAACCGCCATGAACTTGGCCAGGCAGGCCGCCTAACAGCCGCTGCGGGTAATGGGTTTTCCAAATCCACCACCTTGAACCAGATCGGTCTCGGCGGAAGTGATCTTTGTCTTCAAGAGGACATCTATCGATCTGCCAATCGGGCGAAAGGTGAGAGGCCGCACGATCCCATGGAACACTTGCGGCGGCTGCTTCCGCACCTGCCTCCGCCGATTCCGAAGCCCATGGTATCCTTGTATAGATGTTTATGTCAGGCCGCCTCCGCCTATCGTGACTATGAAGCGGCGTCTGGCCTGGTTGGGCATTAAGGTTGCCCGAACCAAGGTGAGAGCCCGGATCACCTTCAGGATTCGCCTGACTCAAATTGAGTAGGCTTCTGACCAATGCATGAACTCGTGGCTTCGCTGCCATCGCTGACTTCTTGTTGCCGGGCTGGCGCCACAAGGCCGTCATCTCATTTTGTCAGATCAGAATACTACGTGATGTTCGTGTTTTTCCGAACTATTCTGATCACGATCGGGGCCGAAGGCCGGGCGGCGTGAGGCGGGCGGAGGCGGCGCGGCCTCAGGCCATGGAGGGCGAGGCCGCCCTTGGCGATCCCGGGACGAGCTGGCACTTTCTCGGTGGTGGGTTCGACGGCTCACAACATTACTGTGAAACTTGCGGTGGACCATCCAGTCTGGCCATAGGAGAAAGCCGGCAGCTACTGACTCTGCCGCCTTTCCGCGGCTTGGCCGAGGCTGCCCTTCCCGCTGCCGGGTTCTACCGCCGCGACTCGATCAAGAAGTCGGCCGGGGCTTTGGCGCTTGTTGTCGCTCGCTGTCGCTGGCCGGCCGGGCGCCTCCCACGGCTGGCCCCGAGCCTGGGAATCACCTGCCACCGCTGATTTGGATCTCCGCTTTCATAGAGGAGTCGGTCAGAAGGCATTTGTTCAAGCGCTAGACTAGCAGCTCGTCAAGGGTCTCGGCCTGCTGCAGAGGAGCTTGTGCTTGAGGAGGGTGCCCCTCGGCACCACTGCAAGTACTGATGGCCTGCACTCGCGGCACGCCCTCAGGAGTTTCGTAGAGCTCGCCTCAAATACAAGGAGATAGTCGCTGTCGACTTTCTAGGGCCTTGTATCGCGACAAGGAGAGCCGAGACGCTTGGGAGGTCGCCAGGACGCATGGTGAAGTTGGCGAATGAAGGCTCGTGAAGTCCACCCAGCTGTTGGTGCTACGGGTCAGGTTGTTCAGCCATGTCCCGGCAAGGCCCTGGAGCATGAGGGAACATACCTGACTACGACTCGCTTGTCACCAAGCATGGCGCCGACTTACTGTGGAGTAGTCTATCGCCCAATCTTCCGGCTTCACGGAGCCGTGTACTTGGGCGATTCGAGGGAGAGCGTGAATCCTTTTGGGAAGGGCTCGTTTTCTCGAGCAAGGGGTTCAAACAAGGCGGACTCAAATTGCCTTCTTCTTCTAGCGCTGGGGATCTCTGTGGAGTTCCGCCGATCTAATGGCGGCATCGTTTTCCGACTCTCTCGGCGACTAAGGCGATCTTCGAGAGTCGGATGCTCGACAGCGGCGGAGATTTCCGCCGTTTTCGGGCGGAGGTGATAATCATTCGCCGCTTCCACTTACCAAGGTTGCCTTTGGTCGCTGGCTGATGGAGATGCGAGTCTGGATCGCGGGCTCGCAGCCGGCTTTTTCTCTCCTCCTGCTGACTCGCTACCGGCGCTCGGGAGGTCGCGCTTTAATCCCCGCGGTAGGGGGCAGGTCATTCTTCCGTTGTCGCTGGGCCGGCGCTGCCGCCGCCGCTGCTTCCGCGCAGCAGCAAATCGCTGGCCGAGGAGCTGCTGACTCGCTTCCGTCATCACACGGCGCTTTCGCTTGCCGAGGTTCCTCGCTTCTTCTGGCCGCTGGCTTACGGGCGCGGATGTTCTCCGCAGGGTGGCGACACGGGCGCTTTTCGCCCCAAACAGATCGGCGATGGTCGCTACGCCTCGACCGCCGCTTAAGACGGTTCGCCCAGTCGGAGCTTCCATGAAATAGCTTACGGGGCCGATCCACCTCACAACAGAGTGTTTTGACAATGCCCTCATGCTTACAACTTCTTGGCGCTTAATGAGCTGAAGCATGCAAGCGCTTCCAGCATGTCTCTTCAAGGCCCGCTGGCCCTCTCGTGAGGGGCGCGACAGGTTCCGCAGGCCGCAGTGCCGGTCTCGGCGTTTCACCGGAGTGCTCGCTGCGGGCCGATGATGAGCACCTCCGCGACAGCGTTTTCGCTCTCAGACGGAAGCGTTCGCCGTAAACCACCACGCCAGGGGGAAGGTATCAAGCGACACGGCGCCGGAGTCGACTACAAGATCGTCGAGGAGCCTACACGGACTCCATGTCTACGCGCTGGCTCACGGGCCGACTTGAAGCGGTCACGAGGCCCGCTGAGAGCCTGGGGCCGCCATACGGCAGCTTGGCTGGGTTGCCGGAGAGGCGCAGACCACCGGTGAGTTCGGGCGAGGCCGCCACGCCAAGAAGCAAGCCGCGCCAAGCAAAGGCGGCCGGCGTACTCCATTCGCGAGCCGGGCTGGCTGCGCCATTGGCCAGGAGGAAGAGGGTTCCCGGCCCGCAATGCATTCCTGGACGACGCACTCCGCCCTAAGGTGGGCGCCAATGTCGGGGTTGATGGCATATGCCAACGGGTGGCTTATCATGGTGGGGGCGTAGTAGAACGCCGCTGCAGGTTCGGAAACGGATGAGGCGAAGACATGCACGCCGGGCGACCCATCTACCTTCGGGCTCGAGAGATAACACTTCTATCGCTGCTCATGGTCTCCGATGATCACTATGGGTGATAGTACAATGGTGCTCCTCGAAGGTGTGGAGGCAGGAAGGAGCAAGGCTAGCTCTTTCCCTCTTGCTATATGTTCAAACCTATCCGTGGTCAACCCTTTGCATGGTGCCCCGGGCGAGTAGGCCTGGTTCTGGGTAATAATGTAATCCGACCGGGCGCGGGCCCCTCGCAATGCCGCCTCTCTGTTCGCCTTCCCCGCCGATTGGGCTCACGACCGGCGGGTCCCGCTGATGCGCAGAGTAATCGCAAGACTCGATGACGCAGGTTTGGTCATAATGTGGGAACAAAGGTCATTACCGTCGTGATCACCGCCACTCCCCGCCCAACTGTTTATGGTTTAGGACTTCGCCGAGGCGGTCGATCTGGGAGGTCAATTTCGAGGGCCGCTCGGACTCTCCGCCGAAGTTCTTCTATCTCACCGACGGGGTTCGGCGTATCTTCCCGCCGTGACACACAGGTACAAGCAGCCAGAATGTCATCCGTGGGTCGAGGTTGAGTGGAGGCATGGGCAATGCTGCCGCGCCTCACCGGAGATCTCCCGTGACGCTGGCTCATCAGAGCTATGCGCGCCTTCCTCCCCGTATCCGAGGGGACAGCCAGCCCACGGGTCAGACTTTATTGGTTCAAGGTCGCCATGGGGACTCGCCTTCGGCGTCGCCAGTCAGCTCGCCTTCGGGTCGCCTCTGCCAAATTCGCTCGTAGGGCGCGTCTAACTTGTTTTGAAAGATCTTGGGTCCGTCAGCCTACCTAGCTATTATTATCTGGAGATGATCATGTTTTGTAACCGGTTATCGCAACCGGGTGAGCCATATGGTTGTCGCTATTGTATGAAATGCAAACGCCTGTAATTGCTTTAATTTATCACTAAGCGTAGGATAGTCATAGAAGCAATAGATGGCGAACGACAACGATGCTACGATGGAGATCAAGGTGTCGCTACCGGTGACGATGGTGATCACGACGGTGCTTTGAAGATGGAGATCACAAGCACAAGATGATGATGGCCATATCATATATCACTTATATTGATTGCATGTGATGTTTATCCTTTATGCATCTTATCTTGCTTTGATCGACGGTAGCATTTTAAGATGATCTCTCACTAATTATCAAGAAGTGTTCTCCTAAGTATGCACCGCTATAAAGTTCTTCGTGCCGAGACACCACGTGATGATCGTGTGATAGGCTCTACGCTCAAATACAAGGTGCAAAACAGCTTGCACACGCGAGTAACTCAGTTAAACTTGACGAGCCTAGCATATACAGATATGGCCTCGAACACGGAGACCGAAGGTCGAACGTGAATCATATAGTAGATATGATCAACATAGTGATGTTCACTATTGAAACTACTCCATCTCACGTGATGATCGGATATGGTTTAGTTGATTTGGATCACGTGATCACTTAGATGACTAGAGAGATGTCCGTCTAAGTGAGTTCTTAAGTAATATGATTAATTGAACTTAAATTTATCATGAACTTAGTACCGATAGTATTTTGCTTGTCTATGTTTGTTGTAGATAGATGGCTCGTGCTGTTGTTCCATTGAATTTTAATGCGCTCCTTGAGAAAGCAAAGTTGAAAGATGATGGTAGCAATTACACGGATCGGGTCCGAATTCGAGGATTATCCTCATTGCTGCACGTAAGAATTATGTCCCGAAGCACCATGGGTGCCAGCTCGGCCGATGCAACCGACGACGCAGAACGTATGGCGAGCAAAGCCGATGACTACTCGATAGTTCGTGCCATGCTTTACGGCTTAGAACCGGTCTTCAACGACGTTGAACGCATGGAGCATATGAGATGTTCCAGAGTTGAAGTTAATATTTCAAGCAAATGCCCGGATTGAGAGATATGAAGTCTCCAATAAGTTCTATAGCTGCAAGATGGAGGAGAATAGTTCTACGCTGAACACATACTCAAAATGTCGGGTATAATAATCACTTGATTCAACGGGAGTTAATCTTCGATGATAGTGTCATCGATGAATTTTCAATATCGCCACCAAGCTACAAGAGCTTCGTGATGAACTATAATATGCAAGGGATGGACAAGACTATTTCCGAGCTCTTCGCAATGCTAAAAGCCGAGGTAGAAATCAAGAAGGAGCATCAAGTGTTGATGGTTAACAAGACCACCGTTTCAAGAAAAAGGGCAAAGGGAAGAAGAAGGGAACTTCAAGAAGAATAAAACAAGTTGTTGCTCAAGAGAAGAAACCCAAGTCTGACCTAAGCCCGAGACTGGTGCTTCTACCGCAGCGACTAGACATCGGAAGCGAACCGCCCCAAGTATTTGGCGGATAAGAAGGATGGCAAAGTGAACAAAGGTATATGTGATATACATGTTATTGATGTGTACCTTACTAATGCTCGCAGTAGTACCTGGGTATTTGATACTGGTTCTGTTGCTAATATTTGCAACTTGAAACAGGGACTACGGATTAAGCGAAGATTGGCTAAGGACGAGGTGACGGCGCGTGGAAATGGTTCCAAAGTCGGTGATCATGGTCGGATGCTACCTCTACATCTACCATCGGGATTAGTTTTAGACCTAAATAATTGTTATTTGGTGCCAGCGTTGAGCATGAACATTATATCTGGATCTTGTTTGATGCGAGACGGTTATTCATTTAAATCAGAGAATAATGGTTGTTCTATTTATATGAGTAATATCTTTTATGGTCATGCACCCTTGAAGAGTGGTCTATTTTTATTGAATCTCGATAGTAGTGATACACATATTCATAGTGTTAGAACCAAAAGATGCAGAGTTGATAATGATAGTGCAACTTATTTGTGGCACTGCTTAGGTCATATCGGTGTAAAGTGCATGAAGAAACTCCATACCGATGGGTTTTGAATCACTTGATTATGAATCACTTGGTACTTATAACCGTGCCTCATGGGCAAGATGACTAAAACGCCTTCGAACTATGGAGCGAGCAACTGATTTGTTGGAAATCATACCAATGTTTGTGGTCCAATGAATGTTGAGGTCATGGTGGTATCGTTATTTTCTCACCTTCACAGATGATTTGAGCAGATATGGGTATATCTACTTAATGAAACACAAGTCTGAAACATTTGAAAAGTTCAAAGAATTTCAGAGTGAAGTGGAAAATCATCGTAACAAGAAAATAAAGTTTCTCACGATCTGATCGTGGAGGAGAATATTTGAGTTATGAGTTTGGTTTACATTTGAAACAATGCGAATAGTTTCATAACTCACGCCACCGGAACACCATAACGAAATGGTGTGTCCGAACGTCAGAATCGTGATTTTACTAGATATGGTGCGATCTATGATGTCTCTTAATGATTTACCGCTATCGCTTGGGGTTATGCTTAGAGACCGACGCATTCACGCTGAATAGGGCACCATCAAAATCCATTGAGACGACTTATGAACTGTGGTTTGGCAAGAAACCAAAGTTGTCGCTTCTAAAGTTTGGGGTCATGATGCTTATGTGAAGAAACTTCAACGTATTCGCGGTTCACACCCTTGCGGATGCTAATCTCCGTTTGGAGCAGTGTGGAGGCAAATGCTCCCTAAGAAGCCACTAGGGCCTAAATCTCCTCACGCCCCAAAAATGCAAGATGCCGTGATTCCACTAAGGGACCCTTGAGGGCGGTCACCGAACCCGAAAATGGCAACCCTTGGGGCGGTCACCGAACCCGACACTTTGGCAACCCTTGGGGCGGTCACGGAACCGTTAAGATGCTCGGCATCTCCACAACCTAATTGGAGACCCAGCTTGAAGCTTTACACCAAATGATTGAGCTCCCAACCACCATAAAGTAGGGCCAACCCCAAGAGGAACAAGCTCAAGGGCACCGCACCCGAGTAATAAGCTTCCTTCAAACTTCCACGTATCACCGTGGAGAACTCAAACCGATGCACCAAATGAATGGCAAGGGCACCCAGTGCCCAAGTCCTTCTCTCTCAAATCCCCAGAACAACTAATGCTAGGGAGGAAAATGAGAGGGAAAAGAAGGAGAACAAAGAACTCCAAGATCAAGATCCAAGGGTTCCCCCATAGAGGAGAAAGTGATTGGTGGAAATGTGGATCTAGATCTCTCTCTTTTCCCTCAAAAACTAGCAAGAATCCATGGAGGGACTGAGAGTTAGCAAGCTCGAAAGGTCAACAATGGGGAAAACACAGCTCGGATAAGGTTCAATGGGGAAGAAGCCCCTTTTATAGGACCTCCGAATCCAACCGTTATGTCTCGGGGTACAAGGGTACTACCGCCGGAGGGGACTACCGCTTGGAGGAGCTTCAACCCTTGCCGCCAAAACAGTCCAAACGGAGAGAAAACATGAGTTTTTGGTCCGGGGCGGTACTACCGCTTAGGACCACTAGTACTGCTCTGGAGCGGTAGTACCCTCAGGAACGGTAGTACCGCTCTAGAGTGGTAGTAAAAATTACATCCGCTCTAGTCGCGGTAGTACCGCTGCAGCCTTCACCAAAACAGCCACAACTTTTGCAAACGGACTCGAATTGATGAAACCAAATTTGTTGGAAAGCTAGCGACAAGGGCTAACACAATATTGAAAGAAATACCAATAATAAGCAAATGAGAAAAGGCCCAAAAGAAAATGGTGAGAACCCTTCCTCGGAGAAGACCGTAAAACCTCCAACACCAAAAACATCATAGAAGGCGATGCAAACTCCGTTTGATGAACTCAAGCTTGTCATAAAGATGACCATAAGCTCTAAGACTCACAAATAAAATCAAACAAGGACCAAGAAACATGATGCAAGGATGCAATGGTTTGAGCCTCGAAACGATATGATCAAGCTACTCAC
>JAHHZJ010006276.1:0-26191 GCA_021437245.1 Aegilops speltoides | reverse complement strand
TAGCTTTTTGACATGTAGTGCAGCGAGCAATAAACGCCAACATCCCGCCTCATCTTTGGCCAAAAGAAATGTTAGCAAGACGCCTCCGCCTTCTTCACGCCAAAGTGTCCCATTAGTCCTCCTCCATGCGCCTCCTGCAACAACAAAAGACTAACGGAGCTAGCTGGAATGCATAGCTTGTTAGCACGGAACACAAATCCATCAAGAACGACAAACTTGTTCAATGTTCTTCCTTCTTTACAATTCTGCAATACATCTTTAAAATCAACATCATGCACATATTGATCTTTGATGGTCTCCAACCAAATATTTTGAAGTCAAGTTGTGAAAGCATAGTATAGCAGAGACAATGCATCAGCAATAACATTTTCTTTACCCTTCTTGTGTTTAATGACATAAGGGAAAGTCTCAATGAATTCAACCCATTTAGCATGTCTACATTCAGTTTAGCTTGACTTTTAATATGTTTCAAAGATTCATGATCAGAATGTATAACAAATTTTTGGGCCATAAATAATGTTGCCATGTTTCTAAAGTCCAACAAGAGCATATAATTCTTTATCATAAGTAGAATAATTCAGACTAGGCCCACTCAATTTTTCGAAAAGTAAGCAACAGGTTTTCCATCTTGTAATAACACACCTCCTAATCCAATTCCACTAGCATCACATTCAAGCTCAAAAGTCTTATTAAAATCAGGAAGTTGGAGTAAAGGAGCATGTGTCAACTTATCTTTCAACACCGTGAAGGCTTCTTCCCGGGGTACCCCAAACAAAAGGCACATCCTTCTTTGTAAGCTCATTGAGAGGTGCAGCAATGGTGCTGAAATCTCTCACAAAACGCCTATAGAATCCAGCGAGGCCAAGAAAACTCCTCACTTGTGTGACCGCTTTGGCTGCGCCAACTCTCAATAGCTTCAATCTTGGCTTTATCAACTTCAATTCCTGTGAGTAACAACATAGCCAAGAAAAGACACTCGGTCGGTGCAAAAGGTGCACTTCCCAAGGTTACCAAACAAACGGCATCACGAGAGCAATAAAAACAGCACGAAATGTTCCAAATGTTCCTCCAAAGATCTGCTATAAATCAATATGTCATCAAAGTAAACTACCACAAATCGTCCAATGAAAGCACGAAACTTCGCTCATTAATCTCATGAAAGTACTAGGTGCATTAGTTAACCCAAAAGGCATGACTAACCACTCATATAATCCAAACTTAGTTTTAAATGTTGTTTTCCATTCATCCCCAAATTTCATACGAATTTGATGGTATCCACTACGCAAATCAACTTTGGAGAATATTGTAGAGCCACTCAATTCATCAAGCATATCATCTAGCCTAGGAATAGGATGACGATAATCTAATAGTAATATTATTAATGCCTCTACAATCAACACACATACGCGATGTACCATCCTTTTTCGCACTAGAATAATAGGAACAGCACAAGGACTAAGGGATTCAGCAGATATAACCTTTGTCGAGAAGCTCTTGTACTTGACGATAATCTCCTTCGCTCCTTTGGATTGGTACGGTATGGCGACGGTTTGGCAGTGAAGCACCGGAATTAAGTCAATCTGATGCTCAATCCCACGTAATAGGCGGTAATCACGGTGGCACGCCTTGTGGAAAGACGCCAGAACTCCTGCAAAATGTTAGTGACAGCAGGAGGCAAAGAGGAAGGCACGCCTCGAATGAAAATAATGCCTCTTGCACACAAAAGCATAGCAAACAGATTTGCTAAAATCTAGGTCATCAATATCAGATTTAGTGGCAAGTAAACATGCACTTTTTGATAGAAGCAGAGGTGTCCCGCCTTCGATGAGATGGTGGATTTCGCTTGTGGAAGTCGACTTTGGCGATCCGACCTACGAAGCGCGAGGAGACGCCGCGCTTTAGCAATCGCTAAACCAACTCCGAGAGGTTATTGACCACGCCGAGCACGCATCAACCTGACCACGAGGGTCTATTTCCATGCAGCAAACGAAGAACAAGCAAGAAACTGAGATTGCAATCTGGATATTGCTAATATAAGATGAAAGCTTTATTGATCAAGGTGGGGTTCTGGACGCCTTTGTCTGGTCGTTGAACACAAACGGCACGCGAAGTTGCAGCTATGGCAACTTTTGATCTAAACAAAACCCAAAGTCTAAACGGTGCCCTAAGGGCTGTATATATGGAGGAAGAGGGGAGAATTTCGTGGCTCCTTGGTGGAGGGGTCCAAACTAACCCTATCTCTTGTTTCCCACACATACGGACTCTAAAAATAGCCTATACTAATGTATTTCGAAATTACATGGGCCTGGCTCAATAATAAGGTGACGCAGCACCCAGAATAGCCTCTGGACGAAATTTATGAAGTGGCATCTTGATAGAGGCAGAGGTGTCCCATCTTTCGATGAGATGGTGGATTTCGCTTGGTGGAAGTCGACTTTGACGATCCGACTCACGAAGGCAGCGAGGACGCCGCTACTTTAGCAATCGCTAAACCAACTCCGAGAGGTTATTGACCACGCCGAGCATCGCATCAACCTGACCACGAGGGTCTATTTCCAAGAGCAAACGAAGAACAAGCAAGAAACTGAGATTGCAATCTGGATATTGCAATATAAGATGGATGCTTTATTGATCAAGGTGGGGTTCTGTGACGCCTTTGTCCTGGTCGTTGAACACAAACGAAGCACGCGGTTGCAGCTATGGCGAACTTTTGATCTAAACAAAACCCAAAGTCTAAACGGTGCCCTAAGGGCTGTATATATGGAGGAAGAGGGGAGAATTTCGTGGTCCTTTGGTGGAGGGGTCCAAACTAACCCTATCTCTTGTTTCCCCACACATACGGACTCTAAAAATAGCCTATACTAATGTATTTTGAAATTACATGGGCCTGGCCCAATAATAAGGTGACGCAGCACCTAGAATAGCCTCTGGACGAAATTTATGAAGTGGCATCTTGTATATTTCGTCCAAGGCTTCATGCACTCATTATGGTGGCTTCAAAGTCCTGAAATCATCACTTGTAACTCTATTCTTGTTCCTCTATGCGATGCCATCATCTCCATGCTTGTTCTTGCTCCAATGTTCATCCTTCTCCAAGCTAGGCCCTTCATTTGTAAGCAAAACAAATGTATCCAATTTAGGCAGCATCATATTCTCATGAATATTAGAATCATTACCAAGAAACGAAAGTACCTGTAATTTAATTGGCGCAGCGAGTCTAGTTATTGGTCCCAGATATGTAACAGTAGGGGCTGTGGATGTAACTATGGTATTGATGTCCTCATCATGAGAGCACGCTTTGGCCCACCTATTACAACCGTGATCTCTTCAAGAAGCTACAACTCCTCAAGCAAGGAACAAAGAGTGTTGAAGAATACTACAAAGAAATGGAGATTGCCATGATTCGAGCCAATGTCAAGGAAGATGATGAGCAAACAATGGCACGATTCTTGAATGGACTCAACCATCCCATCAAGAAGATCGCCGACTTCAACCCTACTCCAACCTCATTGAGCTCGGCACCGCTGCCAAAGGCGAACGACAAGTGCAAGATGACTGGCACGCCAAGTACTCATCCAAGACATACGGCTCTCCAACAACCAAGTTTCAACAACTACTCCAACTTCGACATCAACCAAGCCTTCTTCCAAAGCATTTACAAGTCAAGTTACAAGAAAACTTCTACAAGTTCAAGTCTTCCTCCTCCTATACAAGCAACTACAAGTCGCGGTTTCATCCTCTACTCCAACCGATGAGACCGCCAAGACAAGCTCCTTCAAGTGTTTTATTGGCGCGGCCGAGGCCACAAGTCATATGAATGCACCAACAAGCGCATCACATGATACTCAACGATGATGGCACCTACGACTCAATGAGTGAAGATGAAATGGACGCTATTGAGCAAGTGGCTGCACCGCAAGATCAACGAGGATGAAGATGATCAAGTCTTTTATGGCGAAGATACAAGCCCCGCCTCTTGTCTCCAAAGTCTTGACACTTCAACATCACCAAGAAGAAGACCAACGATGCCACACCACACAAAGATTTGAGATCCGCCATCAATCATCGATGGAGGTAGTTGCCACAACTTGGCAAGCGAAGAACTATGCTCCAAGCTCCAATTGGTCAAGAAGAAGCATCCGCAACCATAGGTTCAATGGCTAAGTGACTGCAGACTACACGAAAGTTGAGCATACGGTCCAAGTATCCTTCAAAATCGGTGCATATGAGGACACTTTGGAGTGTGATGTGGTCCCAATGACCGCTTGCCACCTCCTTGGTCGGCCATGGCAATTTGATCAATGTGTCTACCACAATGGGCGATAAACCACTATAGCTTCAAGATGAAAGGCAAAGAATATGTCCCACGACCCATGTCTCCTAGTCAAGTGGATAGCCCACAAACAAGCCACCAACCAAAGAGAGAAGAGGAGAAAGTGAGCCACCAAAAAGTGAGTGAGAGCCACAAGCCAAATTTGAGCGCCTTCACCTAGAGAGAAAACCTCATACTATTCGGCCACCAAACATGAGATGAGAGAAGTGTGTGAGAACCCATCGAGTGTGATGCACTTTGTCCTAGTGTGCAAGGATGGAGAACCACAACCAACACCACCATGAGCTACCCTTGGTGTTTCAATCTCTTTAGGAATTTCAAGATGTTTTCCCGATAGCTACCTCCGGTCTACCTCTTCGAGGCATTGAGCATCGATCGACTCATCCCCGGGAGCCACTTCCAAACAAAGCTCCTACCGTGTCAATCCCAAGAAACCAGGAGATTCAACGGCACAACAACTACTCGACAACGGTCATGTACGCGGAAAGCTAAGCCCTTGTGCCGCCCCGTTATACTTGTGCCAAGCCCGATGGAAGTTTCCACAGCTCCCATTGTAGACCCATAAATGCTATCACCGTAGCGCTATAGGCATCCCATTCCCGAGAGGCAAGGTGTCCTGCTGGCGAGATGGTGGATTTCGCTTTGGAGGTCGACTTTTGACGATCCGACATGAAGTGCAAGACGCCGCTACTTAGCAATCGCTAAACCAACTCCAGAGGTTATGACCACGCCGGAACGATCAACTCCCATCAATGGGGTCTGCTTCGCGAGCAAACGAAGAACAAGCAAGAAACTGAGATTGCAATCTGATATTGCATATAAGATGAAAGCTTTATTGATCAGGTGGGGTTCTGGACGCCTTTTGTGGTCGTTGAACACAAACGCGCGGTTGCAGCTATGGCGTAACTTTTGATCTAAACAAAACCCAAGTCTAAACGGTGCCCTAAGGGTTGTATATATGGAGGAAGAGGGTGAATTTCAGGCCCTTGTGGAGGGGTCCAAACTAACCCTATCTCTTGTTTCCCCACACATACGGACTCTAAAAATAGCCTATACTAATGTATTTGAAATTACATGGCTGGCCCAATAATAAGGTGACGAAGCATCTAGAATAGCCTATGGACTAATATTATGAAGTGGCATCTTGTATATTTCGTCCAAGGCTTCATGCACTCCTTATGGTGGCTTCAAAGTCCTGAAATCATCACTTGTAACTCCGCTCTGATCTTTTGCGCATGCCATCAACTCCATGTGTGTTCTTGCTCCAATGTTCATCCTTCTCCAAGCCCTTCATTTGTGTGTATCCAATTTGTCATATTTCATATTAGAATCATTTAGAAACAAAGTACTGGTAATTTGAGTCAAAGCCTAGTAATTGGTCCATATGATAGCAGTGGGCTGTGGTGTAACAATGGTATTGATGTCCTCATCATCCCCTTCTTGAAATGAAGTCGCCCTCGACGGCAGCTCATCTTCCTCACCCAAATATGGCTTCAAATGCAATGTTAAAAGTGGACTAACCCAAAATCTGCAGGCAGCTCAAGTTTTAAATGCATTATCATTTACTTTCTCCAACACCTTAAAGGACCAGCAGCACGTGGCATTAGCTTTGATTTGCAAATCAAATCATATCTATCTCACGCAATGTAACAAACAAGATCTCTGTGCAAACACAACATGTTTTCTACCCTTATCTCCAAAGTTTATATTTAGCATTCATACGCTAATGTTTTCCTTAGTTAACTCATGCATTTTAAAATCAATTCAGCACGTTTAGCATCAAAATTAACCTTCTCCAAGATGGAAGAGGCAATAAATCAATAGGTGCACAGATAGGAAACCATACTTCAAAAGGCACATCTTAGTAGAATGCAATGAACGATTATAAGCAAATTCAATATGAAAGCATTCTTCCCAAATTTTCTTATTATTCTTCAAACAGCCCTAAGCATAGTAGACAATGTTCTATTGACTACTTCAGCATCATCTTGGGGGTGACAAGTAGTACTAAAAGCAGTTTAGTCCCCAACTTAGCCCATAAACATCTCCAAAAGTGGCTAAGAAATTTAGTATCACGATCTGAAACAATAGTATTTGGCACACCATGCAAGCTTAATTTCACGAAAAGAACAAATCAGCAACATTAAAAGATCATCGCTTATGACATGGTATAAAGTGTGCCATTTTCGAGAATCTATCCACGACAACAAATATGTTATCCTCCCCTTCTTTGTTTGAGGTAAACCTAAAACAAAGTCCATAGATATATCCTCCCAAGGAACACTAGGTACAGTGCAAAGGCATATATAAACCATGAGGATTGAGTCGTGACTTAGCTTTTTGACATGTAGTGCAATGAGCAACAAACGCCAACATCCCCGCCTCATCTTTGGCCAAAAGAAATGTGTAGCTAGTATATCTCCTCGCCTTCTTCACGCCAGTGTCCCATTAGTCCTCCTCCATGCGCCTCGCAACAACAAAAGACGAACGGAGCTAGCTGGAATGCATAGCTTGTTAGAACTAAACACAACCATCATTAACGCTTAACTTGTTCCATGTTCTACCTTTTACAATTCTGCAATACATCGCTAAATTCAGCATCATACATATTGATCTTTGATGGTCTCAAACCCCACCTCCGCAAGATCGCGATCGCATCGACACCAACACCACTAAGAACGTGGAAGGTCAAGAGCTCTACATCAACAACCGCCAACGACTTCACCATCTCCCTTGGCATCTTCGCCAAGTTTATTTCAAGGCATCTTCGCCACGGACATACTGCATCTTCGCCAACAAGAACCTCAAGACTACACTCAAGAGAAGCTACCCAAGCTCAAGTCCGCGATTTCCACGAGCTACCACGACCTAATAATCGACCACAAGATTCCTTTCTATGGGACTCAAGAACCCGAGGAGTACCCTAGTGGGAGCGCTTGATGGATCACTACCCTGCTACATCTGTTCCTCCGAAGATCAAGTGAAGTGCGCCACAAGAAACTTCCACGATCACGCATTGGCATGGTGGTTTCACACCTTCGGAGTACTACGACATGAGTTGGCCCAAGACGAAGAAAGCTTTATGGGAGAGTTTGTGCCTCCAACCTACACGGAACAACTTCGACGCCAATTGGAGAACACCACCAAGGATCCAAGTCCATCGACAAGTACTTCAAGGAGATGATGATTGCCTGCGACGAGCCATGTGGATTAATTTATTTCGATGAAGTTCCACTTCATGATGGGATTGCACAACGATATCTCTAAGACCATCGCCTCAAGAACTACAAGTCCATCGACGACTACTACATTGGTGCTTCTACATGAACAAGAACTCATGAAGGCCAAGGCTTCTCCACCCCAAGAAAACTTCGCGGCACCAAGCTCTACAACAAGCATGAGGCTAGTACCACCAAGATGTCCAAGCCCGACAAGCCCCAAGACGATGCTCCTGGTGACTTCACCGCCATCCCTCTTGTGGCATTGATGATGCCGAGTCTCATCTGACTCTTTTTCAAGACGGTGCGGCGACGAGTTCGACCACGGAGACCTTCAAGGACCAAGCTTTGGAGGCGAGCGACAAGGTGGCGAGCAAGGATGATGCTTCCATCTTAGGAGGCGAGAGGATGATGTGCCATCTTCGCCTTCATCTACGGGCGACGGTGACGAGATGATCGAGCATGGGATTTTCCTTCGTCATGGAGGAGAGTGATGATGTGCCATTCGCCTTCATCCACGATTACCAGATGGTTGAGCATGGGATCTTCCCTTCACCACGGGCGCACGATGATGACTTGGAGTGACTTGTGCCACCATATTGAGAGTGAGAGTGACTTCACCACTAGCCCCATATATGATGAGTTGCCACACCCCATGTGAGGAGAGCCACAACCCCACCACTTGAGTGAGATGAGTGACTCCACCACACGTGAGTTTGAGGCACCTATTTTGAGGGAGTGAGTGAACCACCACATAGAGAGAGTGAGATAGTAGATAGGTCTCGTGGAGGCCATTTGCATTTCTAACAACTTGACCTCTACCTCTATTGTGTTCCTCATTTGGTGCTAGGTCCCATTTATGAAGACGAGCCGATCCTCGATTTACTCTCCCTCCCTTGACAAGATGATGGCTATGGTGGAATATGATGCACCCCCACATGGTTCCATCAAGATGAAGATGACCACCATTTGGTCTTTCCCACCTCACCCACACACCACTTGAGTGGAATGACAAAGGTAACAAAGGTGCAGTGATGCTCTAGTCCCACTAGTGGACTTTCTCGATTGATTGCTTGCATGATGTTGATCCACCTAGTACCTTGCTTCATTCTAGTATGATTTCCATGTGATGATTTGCCCATTTATGATGAGTATGATGATTCTCATGTGGAGTCTATTAGTTGTGATGCCATGTTACATAGGATTTCTTGTGACATTCTTTAGGTCACGCCATGTTTGATAATCCGCTTGACTTGTCATATGCTATGCATGAGATCCATCATATGTCTTATTTGCAATCTCTTCATAGTGACTATGCATATGCCATTAAATGAACCCAATTTGCACATATGGCATAGATGACAAGCCCATGGTTATTGGCATTTGTTTTTCTTGTGATGATATTGATATGCTCCCTTTGCATCATTCATCTCTGCCATGCCATGACCACCTAGCTTCGATATGCATTGTTTTGGATGTTGTCCATTTTCTCCATATGATGTTTCCAATGTTGTTCATGAGGAGACCTCATAGTTTCCTCATACATGTAGGAGATTTTGATCCATCCTTCCATTGCATGATCCCCATAATTGTGTGCACCATATGCTCCCCATGATTAAACATACTATTGATGTGCCATATACTTGCATTCTAAATTTGTGTCCCCATCGTGTCATAAGCATAACAACTATTCTTTCATGATGTGATGACATGTTCATATACCATGCCCCCAAATTTCTTTGAGCATTGCTTATATTGTGTTAACTCATTATCGTGCACATGTACATTATCATGATGGATGATGTGTACATACTACCACGCTGCATACCTCTTTTGGATTGTGTCTTTTGTGTAGGTACCTTATGAACACTTGTCAACCCTCGCAATCCCACGAGTTGACAAAACGAGCCTTTGAGAGCAATGACGCATTTGGGGGATCCCGTGGACTATCCTTACCACCGGTTCTCTCAGCGACAAGGACTCACGCAACTCCTCTACTTGGCTCTCACACTCGCTATGGGCCATTTACCACTTCTCACATTGCTCGCCTTTAATGCGTGTTCACTTTGCATGCTATGCTGTTTATGCCCTTGCCATGCATCAGACCCTTGCTTGCATCTACCCATGTTTCATCATTATGCTACTTATGCGTGTATTTGCATGCTTGGTGAGATCCTTGTTGCATTTGCCATGTTCATCATGTGCCCCATTCTATTGATGCTTGTTGTGTTGGAAGAGTCATGATGACCCATTGCTATTCACATATGGCCTCTCGCCAATACATTCATGATATTGTACTCATATCTTGCTTTCATACTTGTGCTATGATTTGTGCATTATTCATGTCCACTATTTTGCACCAAGGACATGTTTCCTATGATTCATTCTAGTATGTCGTGATCTTCGCACTACTAGCATACTTGACTTGATTGCTATGATTGCTTGCTATGTTGCATCACCCATGTTCCACTACTTGCTTTCTTGGGTTGATGACATATATGCTCATGCCCTCACATGCGTTGTCTCTTGTGTCATACTTGCTCATCTCATGCGGGTTGATGATAACCATCTATATGCTTGTGCATAATTCATATTGTCGCGGTCATATATGTCCATGTGTTGCATCTCTCATGCTAGATGATTTGCCATGTATTGAGTGCAACAATGATTCTCTTCTTGTTCATGAGATTGCCCCATAGCATTCTCGCATATATTTGGAGATTTTGACACAATTCTTGTGAAGCATGCTTGTCTTACCTCTTTGCACCATATACCTAGTGCCTTGAATATCGCCATGGTTGCATCATATTATTCATGCACTTGTCCTTCTAATGGTTATGTGCAAGAGAAGAGAACCATCATGATGGATGATGTGTTTATTCACCATGACACGCCTTTATTTTGTTGTGTGCATGTGTAGGATACTTGGATTTCAGATCACTTCCACTTCACGTGAGTCTGACTATTCGAGCTCTTGGAGAGCGAGCCTCATAGATTCTTCCACAACTCGCTTTCTACACTATACTTCCTACCACTCGGCATTGTGAAGAATGCACAAGGACACACTTTCAAGGTGACATCCTTCTTGAGCTTGACATTGTGGATCATACTTCATGTGTTGCTTGCACCATTTGCACGCATGTTCTAGATATTGCTTTCTACCATGATTGCCACATTTCCATGCTTCATGACATATATACCTTTGTGTGTTGCATCCAATTCTTGACCATTTGCTACTATCATATGGTTGGTTGCACCAATACCATTTCTTCACATATGCCATGTTCTTTGCTTGTCACATGATTGACTTGATTGCTCTCACATGTTGAACAATTGCTCTTTCCATTGTGTTGAGTGCTACGATATCTTCACTACAACCATATGCACATTATGCTTGGATTGTCTTGCACTTTCCACATGTGTTTAGACATTTCACTATCTTTGGTGTTGTGAATGACTCTTATGCCTACCATAGACCGCTCATTGAGCACTTTATGCATGCTGCTTGCTATGAGCTTGAGGTAGATGCTTGTCCTCTTATCACATATATTTGCATCTTGACCTCCCATTTGCTAGCTTGTTCCCATGATATACTTGATTGTGCTCAATTTATATGCTCAAATGCCATGACACACTTCTTTTGTCAAACCATATGCTATGCGTGATGACAACACTTGTTGGGTGAATCACCCTTGAATGCTTGGTTTTGCTTATAGCGACAACCACATTTGTTTTTCCAAGTGCTTGTTATCTTTGCTAGTTTTGAAGGAATTACAAGACGGTGCGACATTGAGAGTGCTTTTGGAACTACAAGATGACGTAATGCCGGGTGATCGTTCACTTCCACCACGACATCGCCTCTTTTCCCATGGTGATTTGGATTTCGATCCGAGGTCGGATCTTTTCCAAGGTAGGGGATGATGCGGAGCATCCTACGGTCATCACCATGTCAAGAGTCCGCTGGCAAGTGACACGTATGCACTTCTTACTTCTCATACAAAGGTGAATCTTCTCCTTTACATCGTGTTCACTTGACTCTTCGAGGATGGTATATTACTTGACACGCCACCCGTGGTGCATGCATAGGTATTGTCTCAACACTACAGACGACGCAGGAGGAGGTGCAAGCGCCAAGGAACAACTACACCATCCGCAAGAGAAGCATGGAAGAGAAGGAGGAAGAAGTCGAAGACTTCGCGGTATCATCATAAGACTTCTGCATATCACAGACTCGCTGGGTATCACCGCCCCCTCCAGCTGGGTATTATCACAAGGCCAAGCGGAACTACCGCCCCTACTACCGCCCACCTACTTGCATTAAAAGTCGTCACGAGCGGTACTACCAACCCAAGCGGTACTAACATGACCGCGGCATTGTCACCGGCACGCATTCACGTGCGTCACGAGAGCGTGGCCTAGGGCCCATGTAAACCCCCTCTCACTGCCCCTCGCGTGGCTTAGACTATAAATAGACCACCTCCACCTCCTTTCTAGGGTTAGCAAATATGATAGCTCATTCTTAGGTGAGCTTTGCTCCTACCTCTACCTGAGAGAGAGAGATTACTACTCCCATGGAGTTCAAGACCTCCATGTGAGAAGATCCTCGGATATCATCAAGACCCTTTGGGAAGATCCATCTAGGATATCATCAAGACCTCCGCTGGAGATGAACCTTACCTTGTATCTTTCCCTTTGTTGTTCATGTACCTTGTGATCTTGTGTGTTTGATTGTCTAGTGGATGTGTGATTTGACTTGTTCTTGAGTGTTTCCTCAGATTTTCTCCTGTTCTTCCCTCGTGTTCATCGTGGTTCTGAGGGATCCCTCCAAACGTGAAAGATCGATTTAATTAGGGTTCCACCTCACATCATATATCCTCCCAAGGAACACTAGGTACAGGCAAAGGCATATATAAACCATGAGGATTGAGTCGTGACTTAGCTTTCTCGACATGTAGTGCAGCGAGCAATAAAACACTCAACATCCCGCCTCATCTTTGGCCAAAAGAAATGTAGCAAGCACGCCCTCCGCCTTCCTCACGCCTAAAGTGTCCTATTAGTCCTCCTCCATGCCTCCCGCAACAACAAAAAGACGAATCGAGCTAGCTGGAATGCATAGCTTGTTAGCACGAACACAAATCCATCATTAACGACAAACTTGTTCCATGTTCTTCCTTCTTACAATTCTGCAATACATCTTAAAATCAGCATCATATACATATTGATCTTTGATGGTCTCCAAACCAAATATTTTGAAGTCAAGTGAAAGCATAGTATAGCTATTTAGACAATGCATCGCAATAACATTTTCTTTTACCCTTCTTGTGTTTAATGACATAAGGGAAAGTCTCAATGAATTCAACCCATTTAGCATGTCTACGATTCAGTTTAGCTTGACTTTTAATATGTTTCAAAGATTCATGATCAGAATGTATAACAAATTCTTGGGCCATAAATAATGTTGCCATGTTTCTAAAGTCCGAACAAGAGCATATAATTCTTTATCATAAGTAGAGTAATTCAGACTAGGCCCACTCAATTTTTTCAGAAAAGTATGCAACAGGTTTGCTATCTTGTAATAACACGCTCCTAATCCAATTCCACTAGCATCACATTCAAGCTCAAAAGTCTTATTAAAATCAGGAAGTTGGAGTAAAGGAGCATGTGTCAACTTAGCTTTCAATACCTGAAGGCTTCTTCCCAGCGGTACCCCAAACAAAAGGCACATCCTTCTTGTAAGCTCGTTGAGAGGTGCAGCAATGGTGCTGAAATCTCTCACAAAACTTCTATAGAAACCAGCGAGGCCAAGGAAACTCCTCACTTGTGTGGACCGCTTTTGGCCTGTGCCAACTCTCAATAGCTTCAATCTTGGCTTTATCAACTTTAATTCCCTATGGAGTAACAACATAGCTAAGAAAAGATACTCGGTCGGTGCAAAAGGTGCACTTCCTAAGGTTACTGTGACAAACGCGCATCACGAGAGCATTAAAACAAAGACGAAATGTTCCAAATGTTCTTCCAAAGATTTGCTATAAATCAGATATCATCAAAATAGACTACCACAAATCGCCCAATGAAAACACGTAAAACTTCGCTCATTAATCTCATGAAAGTACTAGGTGCATTAGTTAACCCAAAAGGCATGACTAACCACTCATATAATCCAAACTTAGTTTTAAATGCTGTTTTCCATTCATCTCCCAATTTCATAACTTAATTTGATGGTATCCACTACGCAAATCAACTTTGGAGAATATTGTAGAGCCACTCAATTCATCAAGCATATCATCTAGCCTAGGAATACCGGAAAGCTTGGCTATAGCGATTATTGTGGAGAATCAAACGCACGACGAGATGTATGTGGAGCTGGGAAGGCTTATAATATGGTAGCAAAAGGGTCAGCAATAATCAAATCAGAGATGCAAAGTTGAATAAACGCCAACGACGTAGATTGCGGTTGGTCCTAGGCTAGACCGCATAGAGACGCGAGCCTAGAACACTAACAAAATCAGTGCGCTGCACGAAACAAAGGAAAAGCACACTCTGAATTTTTTTTCGCTTTTTTTTTTTTGCGCTGCTTTTTTTTTTGCGCTGTTTTTTTTTTTTTTTTTTGCAAAATCACTATAATGGCGTAGTGTCTCAAAACTCTTCCCTGTGTCAAATCGACAGGATGGGTAACGTAAATTTTTCGACCAATTTTTTTTTTTTCGATCGCCCGACCTAAAAACGAAACGGGTCAAAAAACTTTCTATAACTACGACCGCTCAATACGCTTAGAAACACCTAAAAATAGGAATGCCAAAAATTTTTATCCCTGTTTTTTTATATTGCTTTTTTTTGCCAAAAACACTATAATGGCGAGTGTCTCAAAATTTTTTCACCAAATTTTTTTTTCGACCAAATTTTTTTTTTTGAAACCAACCTTTACTACATTCGCAAAAGATTGCAGGAACTCAAACCTACTTACAAGGAAACACGAATCGAAATTAGATGGATCCCAAAACAAATCAATACGCAAGGAACTCCGGATTGGTGGTGGATATATGGTGGTGATATGGCAACGGTGGTGGTATATGGCAGCGGTGGTATATGATGGACGGATTCAAGCGGTGGCGATAAGCCGGTGGTAGATGGCGATGATGATGATGGTGCTACAAGGCGTGACAACTTATGACCGTAACTCAAACTCTAAAAGACTAGACTCTAAGACCAAAGAACTAGACACCTACGATGCAACCGCAAATTCAACAACGCAAATACAGTAAAAGATTATGCAAAGGCTCAAAGTTGGTTCGGATATGATGACCTAACCCTAATTTTTTTGGCTTTTTTTGGACTGTAGGTAGGAAGAATGTGACCGATCTAAACTATTTAAAACTCGAAAATCTCACCGAGCAACCCGGAAATCTGATACCACTTGATAGAAGCAGAGGTGTCCCGCCTTTCGATGAGATGGTGGATTTCGCTTTGGGAAGTCGACTTTTGGCGATCCGACTATTTAGCGGCAGCAGGATCGCCGCCTTAGCAATCGCTAAACCAACTCCGAGAGGTTATTGACCACGCCGAGCACGATCAACCTGACCACGAGGGTCTATTTCCATGAGCAAACGAAGAACAAGCAAGAAACTGAGATTGCAATCTAGATATTAATATAAGATGAAAGCTTTATTGATCAAGGTGGGGTTCTCAGACGCCTTGTTCGTCGTTGAACACAAATGAAGCACGCAAGTTGCAGCTATGGCGAATCTTTGATCTAAACAAAACCTAAAGTTCAAACGGTGCCCTAAGGGCTGTATATATGGAGGAAGAGGGGAGAATTTCGTGGTCTTTGTGGAGGGGTCCCAACCTAACCCTATCTCTTGTTTCCCACACATACGGACTCTAAAAATAGCCTATACTAATGTATTTCTTGAAATTACATGGCCTGGCTCAATAATAAGGTGACGCAGCACCTAGAATAGCCTCTGACGAAATTTATGAAGTGGCATCTTGTATATTTTGCCCGGCTTCATGCACTTATTATGGTGGCTTCAAAGTCCTGAAGTCATCACTTGTAACTCCATTCTTGTCCTCTGGCGCATGCCATCATCTCCATGCTTGTTGTTGCTCCAATGTTCATCCTTCTCCAAGTTAGGCCCTTCATTTGTAAGCAAAACAAATGTATCCAATTTAGGCAAGATCATATTCTCATGAATATTAGAATCATTACCAAGAAACGAAAGTACCTGGTAATTTAGTTGGCGTGCGCGAGCCTAGTAATTGGTCCAAAGATGTATAGCAGCAAGAAAGGTGGGTAACAAATGGTATTGATGTCTCATCACTTTTCAATTTAATTTCAGTATAAACACTAGATGGTTTACTATTAGGCTTCATATGTTGCTCAAATTCTTTTGCCACAATCTGATTTTCACTCTTATTTTTCTCCTGCTTTGCTTTTATTAGCTCTATTAATATCATCTTTCAAAATGGACCTGTGGAGTCATAGGAAGCAAAGTAATATTTTTATCCTTATGAACAAGAGTATACTGATTGTTTCTACCATGGTGTACAGAATTTTATCAAATTGCCATGGTCTTCACAAGTAATAAGGAACATGCTTGCATAGGTACCACATCACAATCAACATAATCAGCATATGTGGAGATACTAAAATGCACACACCTAACAAAGACGTGTTACCTTAACCTTGCCGCTGTTGTTGAACCATTGAATGTAGTAAGGATGTGGATGTGGTCTTGTGGTGAGAGATAGCTTTCCACCATCTCCATGCTAGCCAAGTTGTTGCAGCCCCTCCATCTATGATGACGCGAATAGAACGCTCCTTCACAACTCCCTTTGTATGGAACAAATTATGCCTCTGATTTTGCTCAGCTTGTGTAACCTGCACACTCAAAACACGCTGAGCAACTAAACATTCATACCTGCCAAAGATCTTCAGCAGCCATGTATTGTGTCTCATGATCAGAATCATCTCCAACGTGTTCTCATGTGTAATAAGAGCCAAAGTCTCTCATCATAGTCACTAGCGGACTCATACCCACCATCCTCGTGAGCAATCATCACACGCTGAGATTTGCATTCTTCTCGCAAAATGTCCTCTTCCTTACAACGACGACAAATAATATCACTTGTGTGCCCTGCTGACGCTTATGGAAGAAGAAGAGCTCGTGGCAGGTCCCGTGCAGTGCCTTTGGTAGATAGTGGTGGTTGCTCGCTGTATCACGGTTGGAGGTGGCACCACTGAGGTGAGCTGTAGCGTAACGGTGGAAGTAGATGATGCATGTGGTGTCCATGATGAAGGCTCGACCTGCGTAAAAGTTAGTCTCCGCCAATGCCTCCGCCGATCCTGCAGACTTCACGCTCAGCTGTACAAGCAAGATGGAATAAACGAAAGATATTATTATAACCTTATAGTCTAGAATGGTCTGAATCTCTATTTAATCCACCCAGAAAACGCTGTAAGCATAGCTTCATTCTCCTCAACAATACCACATCTAATCAAGCCAGTTTGTAATTCCTGATAATATTCTTCTACAGAATTTTTTTCCTTGTCATAAACGCTGCAATTTTTGAAGTGATTCACGTTGATAATATGGTGGAACCCAACGAGCACGCATAGCAGTTTTCAAAGCAGCCCAAGTAGCCGGAACAGGATATAATCTACAATGTTCTCACCACCAAACACATGCAAAGCTAGTGAAAGCACAAACAGCAGCAGAACACGCCTCTCCTCGTGATATTGTAAACATGTAAATCGTTGTTCAGTTTCTAACTCCCAAGTAAGATATATATCGAACATATCTACCCTCAAATGGTGGAATATTCAATTTCAGTTTAGGAGATGGTCATGATCTCTGCACTGGAGGGGGAGCCCTAACATTGCCATTATTTGCATGTGGACTAATTCGGTGGTTGTGGTGCTGGTGGTTGCACGAAGTTCTGATGTTGATCAACCTCATCCTCATAATCGCTCAAGATACTCATCATCCTCCTCCGCATCAGCAAAGAAAGCAGAGCAGCAGAGCCATGTACACCAACAGCAGTAGCAAGGGCACCAGAATTTTGTCCTGGCTCAATAGGAACTCGCTAGCCTCGCCCATACTGATTCGAATGGGGCGAAGTTGTTGTCGCTGCAGAGGTGAGATAGGTGCAGCCAGGGTGTGGTTGTGGAAAAAACGCGCGAGCAATTCATCAAACTTGCTATCAAGCTTTGTTTCAAACCTCTTCTCAATGCCATCTATCTTCTCCATGGCCTCGGCAAATCTGTTTAGCACATCTTGCACCTGTCCAATCATCATTTGCTGAACTTATCATGTATTTTCCTCTCCAGAATTAATATAAGAGCGCTTAGATAACTACTTTAGTGATCTAAATGCTCTATATTAGTTTACTGAGGTAGTAGCTGTTTGTTCGTCGTGTTCTCCCAATCAGTCTCATCGGCTTGTGATCCTGCCATTGTTAGCAAGCAAGAGAAACACACAAGAATATGATCCTGCTGCACTCACCAAGAAGTGGTGGTGGTGGTGGTGACAGTACACAACCAGCAAGCAAATCAAATTCTTACTAGTTCTACCAAGAGCAGAAGGTGATCTAAAAACATGGTAGTCAAAACTCTCAAAGCTTGGATAGAATATCAAGGAGAGTCCAACGCATCACGATGAGATGTATGTGGAGCTGGGAAGGATTATAATATGGTAGCAAAAAGGGTCAGAATAATCAATTCGTAGATGCAAAGTTGAATAAACGTCAACGACGGTATCGGTGGCTGGTCCTAGGCTAGACTGCAAGTAGAGACGCGAGCCTAGAACACCAACAAAATCACGCCAAGACGTAAAAAGGGAGGAGCACACTCTGAATTTTTCTTTTTTTCCTTTTTTTTGCACTTTTTTCTTTCTTTTTTTTGCTCCGCAACAAATTTTTTTCAAAAGTTTACAAATGGTCTAAAACTGCCTAGCCAGAATTTTCCGCACTTAGTTTTTTTTTTGAAATCGAACTATTTTTCTTCCGCGGATGGCTCGAAGTTGGGGAGTCCTTCGTCATTACGACTGGAGTATCGCGTGATCTGGAAATCGAGAACAATGCAACAATTAATCGACTCTGACTAGGACTGTGGCGAGATGAATCTGTGGAACTCGGACCGGTGCGCAGATGAATCTGTGGAACTCGGACTCGTGATGGATATATGTTGCAGGTGGACTCGATGGGCGGATGGCGGCGATATGTGGTGGCGATATGGATTCGGATTATGCGAATATGTGGTGGTGGTATATGGCAGCGGGCGACGACAACCCGTGAATAGAACTCAAACTCTAAAAGACTAGACGCTAAGACCAAAGAATCTGACACGATCGATGCAACCGCAAATTCAACAAAGCAAATACGTAAAAAGATTATAAAGGCTCAGATTGGTTCGATGGGATGAACTAACCCTAATTTTTTGTGGCTTTTTCGTGGACTATAGGTATGAAGAAATGACTCGATCTAAACTAATTAAAACCGTGAAAATCTCACCGAGCAACCCGAAATCTGATACCACTTGATAGAGGCGTAGGGTGTCCCGCCTTTCGATGAGATGATGGCTATCGCTTTGGATGAAGTCGACTTTGACGATCCGACCACGAACGCATGCGAGGATCGCCGCGCCTTTAGCAATCGCTAAACCAACTCCGAGAGGTTATTGACCGAGCACACCCATCAACCTAACCACGGCGGTCTGCTTCGCAGCAAAATGAAGAACAAGCAAGAAACTAAGATTGCAATCTGGATATTGCGAATATAAGAGGAAAGCTTTATTGATCAAGGTGGGCCTCTCGGACGCCTTTGTCTCGTCAGGAACACAAACGGGCATACGAAGTTGCAGCTATGGCTAACTTTAATCTAAACAAAACCTAAGTCTAAACGGTGCCCTAAGGGCTGTATATATGGAGGAAGAGGGGTGAATTTCAGTGGCCTTGCAGAGAGGTCCCAAATCAACCCTATCTCTTGTTTCCCCACACATACGGACTCTAAAAATAGCCTATACTAATGTATTTCGAAATTACATGGGCTCGACTAATAATAAGGTGACACAGCACCTAGAATAGCCTATGGACTTAATATTATGAAGTGGCATCTTGTATATTTCTGTCCAAGGCTTCATGCACCCTTATGGTGGCTTCAAAGTCCTGAAATCATCACTTGTAACTCCGTTTGATCCCTTTGCGCATGCCATCAACTCCATGCGTGTTCTTGCTCCAATGTTCACCCTTCTCCAGCTAGGCCCTTCATTTGTAAGCAAAACAAATGTATCCAATTTAGGCAGCATCATATTCTCATGAACATTAGAATCATTACCAAGAAACGAAAGTACCTGTAATTTAATCATGTGGCATGAAATTCTAGTTATTGGTCCCAGATATGTAACAAAGAGGGGCTCAGGATGTAACTATGGTATTGATGTCCTCATCATGAGAGCACGCTTTGTGCCCACCTATTACAACCGTGGATCTCTTCAAGAAGCTACAACTCCTCAAGCAAGGAACAAAGAGTGTTGAAGAATACTACAAAGAAATGGAGATTGCCATGATTTGAGCCAATGTCAAGGAAGATGATGAGCAAACAATGACCCGATTCTTGAATGGACTCAACCATCCCATCAAGAAGATCACCGACTTCCAACCCTACTCCAACCTCATTGAGCTCGTGGCACCAAGCTACCAAAGGCGAACGACAAGTGCAAGATGACTTGGCACGCCAAGTACTCATCCAAGACATACTACTCTCCAACAACCAAGTTTCAACAACTACTCCAACTTCGACATCAACCAAGCCTTCTTCCAAGCAACGATTTACAAGTCAAGTTACAAGAAAACTTCTACAAGTTCAAGTCTTCCTCCTCCTACTACAAGCAACTACAAGCCAAGGTTTCATCCTCTACTCCAACCGATGAGACCGCTCAAGACAAGCTCCTTCAAGTGTTTTACTTAAGGGCGTCCGAGGCCACAGGTCATATGAATGCACCAACAAGCGCATCACTATGATACTCAACGATGATGGCACCCACGACTCAATGAGTGAAGATGAAATGGACGCTATTGAGCAAGTGGCCATGCACCGCAAGATCAACGAGGATGAAGATGATCAAGTCTTTTATGGCGAAGATACAAGCCCCGCCTTGTTGTTCTCCAAAGTCTTGACACTTCAACATCACCAAGAAGAAGACCAACGATGCCACATCTTCCACACAAAGGCCGTATCAATGGGAGATCCGGCTAAGGTCAATCATCGATGGAGGTAGTTGCTACAACTTGGCAAGCTAAGAACTATGCTCCAAGCTCCAATTGGTCAAGAAGAAGCATCCGCAACTACAAGGTTCAATGGCTATGACTCCTGAAGACTATACGAAAGTTGAGCATACGGTCCAAGTATCCTTCAAAATCGGTGCATATGAGGACACTTTGGAGTGTGATGTGGTCCCAATGACCTGCTACACCTCCTCCTTGGTCGGGCCATGGCAATTTGACCGCAGGTGTCTACCACAATGGGCGACAAACCACTATAGCTTCAAGATGAAAGGCAAAGAATATGTCCCACGCACCCATGTCTCCTAGTCAAGTGGATAGCCGACAAACAAGCCACCAACCAAAGAGAGAAGAGGAGAAAGTGAGCCACCAAAAAGTGAGTGAGAGCCACAAGCCAAATTTGAGCGCCTTCACCTAGAGAGAAAACCTCATACTATTCCGCCACCAAACATGAGATGAGAGAAGTGTGTGAGAACCCATCGAAAGTGTGATGCACTTTGTCCTAGTGTGCAAGGATGGAGAACCACAACCAACACCACCATGAGCTACCTTTGGTGTTTCAATCTTTGCAGGAATTTCAAGATGTTTTCCCGATGGTTACCTCCGGTTCACCTCCTCTTCGAGGCATTGAGCATCAATCGACCTCATCCCCCGGAGCCACTTCCAAACAAAGCTCCCCTACCGTGTCAACCTTAAGAAACCAAGGAGATTCAACGGCAAGTACAACAACTACTCGACAACGGTCATGTAATGTGAAAGCTTAAGCCCTTGTGCCGCCCCTGTTATACTTGTGCCTAAGCCCGATGGAAGTTTCCATTGTGTCTGATTGTAGACCCATAAATGCTATCACCGTAGCGCTTATAGGCATCCCATTCCGATAGAGGCAAAGGTGTCCTGCCTTTGAGATGGTGGATTTCGCTTGGTGGAGGTCGACTTTTGACGATCCGATCACGAAGGCAGCGAAGACGCCGCTACTTAGCAATCGCTAAACCAACTCCAGAGGTTATTGACCACGCGGAGCACCATCAACTCTGACCACGAAGGTCTGTTTCTCGCGAGCAAACGAAGAACAAGCAAGAAACTGAGATTGCAATCTGATATTGCGAATATAAGATGAAAGCTTTATTGATCAAGTGTGGTTCTGGAGGACTTTGTTTGGTCGTTGAACACAAACGGCACGCCGGTTGCAGCTATGGCGTAACTTTTGATCTAAACAAAACCCAAGTCTAAACGGTGCCCTAAGGGTTGTATATATGGAGGAAGAGGGTGAATTTCAGGCCCTTGGTGGAGGGGTCCAAACTAACCCTATCTCTTGTTTCCCCACACATACGGACTCTAAAAATAGCCTATACTAATGTATTTCTGAAATTACATGGGCCTGGCCTAATAATAAGGTGACGAAGCACCTAGAATAGCCTATGGACTAATATTATGAAGTGGCATCTTGTATATTTCGTCCAAGGCTTCATGCACTCCTTATGGTGGCTTCAAAGTCCTGAAATCATCACTTGTAACTCCGCTCTGATCCCTTGCGCATGCCATCAACTCCATGTGTGTTCTTGCTCCAATGTTCATCCTTCCAAGCTAGGCCCTTCATTTGTAAGCAAAACAAATGTATCCAATTTAGGCAGCATCATATTCTCATGAACATTAGAATCATTACCAAGAAACGAAGTACCGGTAATTTAGTTGGCGCATGCGAGCTCAGTAATTGGTCCAAGATGTATAGCAGCAGGGCTGTGGTGTAACAATGGTATTGATGTCCTCATCATCCTCCCTTCTTGAAATGAAGTCGCCCTCGACGGAAGTTCATCTTCCTCACCCAAATATGGCTTCAAATCTGCAATGTTAAAAGTGGACTAACCCCAAAATCTGCAGGCAGCTCAAGTTTTATATGCATTATCATTTACTTTCTCCAACACCTTAAAGGACCAGCAGCACGTGGCATTAGCTTTGATTTGCAAATCAAATCAGAAATCTATCTCACGCAAATGTAACCAAACAAGATCTCCGTGCAAACACAACACATGTTCTACCCTTATCTCAAAGAAGTTTATATTTAGCATTCATACGCCAATGTTTTCCTTAGTTAACTCATGCATTTTTAAAATCAATTCAGCACGCTCTTTAGCATCAAAATTAA
This sequence comes from Aegilops speltoides, assembly GCA_021437245.1. Lineage (NCBI taxonomy): Eukaryota > Viridiplantae > Streptophyta > Magnoliopsida > Poales > Poaceae > Aegilops > Aegilops speltoides. Next base: position 3,220 of record JAHHZJ010006276.1, on the reverse strand, counting down.
CCTTCTCCAAGATGGAAGAGGCAATAAATCAATAGGTGCACGAGGTAGGAAACCATACACAACTTCAAAAGGCACATCTTAGTAGTAGAATGCAATGAACGATTATAAGCAAATTCAATATGAGCAAGCATTCTTCCCACATTTTCTTATTATTCTTCAAAACAGCCCTAAGCATAGTAGACAATGTTCTATTGACTACTTCAGTTTGTCCATCAGTTTGGGGTGACAAGTAGTACTAAAAGCAGTTTAGTCCCCAACTTAGCCCATAAACATCTCCAAAAGTGGCTAAGAAATTTAGTATCACGATCTGAAACAATAGTATTTGGCACACCATGCAAGTTTAATAATTTCACGAAAAGAACAAATCAGCAACATTAACAGATCATCGCTTATGACATGGTATAAAGTGTGCCATTTTCGAGAATCTATCCACGACAACAAATATGTTATCCTCCCCTTCTTTGTTTGAGGTAAACCTAAAACAAAGTCCATAGATATATCCTCCCAAGGAACACTAGGTACAGTGCAAAGGCATATATAAACCATGAGGATTGAGTCGTGACTTAGCTTTTTGACATGTAGTGCAATGAGCAACAAAACGCCAACATCCCCGCCTCATCTTTGGCCAAAAGAAATGTGTAGCTAGTATATCTCCTCGCGTCTTTCACGCCAAAGTGTCCCATTAGTCCTCCTCCATGCGCCTCCTGCAACAACAAAAGACGAACGGAGCTAGCTGGAATGCATAGCTTGTTAGAACTAAACACAATCCATCATTAACGCATTAACTTGTTCCATGTTCTACCTTCTTACAATTCTGCAATACATCTTTAAAATCAGCATCATGCACATATTGATCTTTGATGGTCTCCAAACCAAATATTTTAAAGTCAAGTTGTGAAAGCATAGTAACGACGACGAGACAATGCATCAAGAATAACATTTTCTTTACCCTTCTTGTGTTTAATGACATAAGGGAAAGTCTCAATGAATTCAACCCATTTAGCATGTCTACGATTCAGTTTAGCTTGACTTTTAATATGTTTCAAAGATTCATGATCGAATGTATAACAAATTCTTGGGCCATAAATAATGTTGCCATGTTTCTAAAGTCCCAACAAGAGCATATAATTCTTTATCATAAGTAGAATAATTCAGACTAGGCCCACTCAATTTTTCGTAAAAGTATGCAACAGGTTTGCCATCTTGTAATAACACACCTCCTAATCCAATTCCACTAGCATCACATTCAAGCTCAAAAGTCTTATTAAAATCAGGAAGTTGGAGTAAAGGAGCATGTGTCAACTTATCTTTCAATATCGTGAAGGCTTCTTCCGTATGGTACCCCAAACAAAAGGCACATCCTTCTTTGTAAGCTCATTGAGAAGTGCAGCATGGTGCTGAAATCTCTCACAAAACGCTTATAGAAACCAAGCGAGGCCAAGAAAACTCCTCACTTGTGTGACTGCTTTGCTGCTGCGCCAACTCTCAATAGCTTCAATCTTGGCTTTATCAACTTCAATTCTCAGGAGTAACAACATAGCCAAGAAAAGATACCGGTCGGTGCAAAAGGTGCACTTCCTAAGATTACCAAACAAACGTGCATCACTTAGAGCATTAAAACAGCACGAATGTTCCAAATGTTCTTCCAAAGATTTGCTATAAATCAGTATATCATCAAAATAGACTACCACAAATCGTCCAATGAAAGCACGTGAAACTTCGCTCATTAATCTCATGAAAGTACTAGGTGCATTAGTTAACCCAAAAGGCATGACTAACCACTCATATAATCCAAACTTAGTTTTAAATGCTGTTTTCCATTCATCTCCCAATTTCATACGAATTTGATGGTATCCACTACGCAAATCAACTTTGGAGAATATTGTAGAGCCAACTAATTCATCAAGCATATCATCTAGCCTAGGAATAGGGTGACGATAACGAATAGTAATATTATTAATGCCTCTACAATCAACACACATACGTGATGTACCATCCTTTTTCGCACTAGAATAATAGGAACAACACAAGGGACTAAGGGATTCGCAGATATAACCTTTGTCGAGCAGCCTCTGTGTACTTTGACGATAATCTCCTTCGCCTCCTCCGGATTGGTATGCATGTATGACGGTTGGTAATGATGCAACGGAATTAAGTCAATTTGATGCTCAATCTCTCTAATAGGTGGTAATCTCTGTGGCACGCCTTGTGGAAAGATCACGCCAACTCCCTAAAATGTTAGTGACAGCAGGGGGCAAGGAAGGCACGCAAGTCCTAATGAAAATAATGCCTCTGCACACAAAAGCATAGCAAATAGATTTGCTAAAATCTAGCTCATCAATATCAGATTGGTGGCAGGTAAACATGCACTTTTCAATTTAATCGTAGAAAGCAAAGAGATGGTTTATTATTAGGCTTCATGTGTTGTTCAAATTCTTTTTGCCATAATCTGATTTTCACTCTTATTTTTTCTCCTGTGTTGCTTTATTAGCTCTATTAATATCATCTTTCAAAATGGACTCAGAGTCATAGGAAGCAAAGTAATATTTTTATCCTTATGAACAAGAGTATATCGATTGTTTCTACCATGGTGTATAGAATTTTATCAAATTGCCATGGTCTACCAAGTAACAAGGAACATGCTTGCATAGGTACCACATCACAATCAACATAATCAGCATATGTAGATATAAAACTAAAAATGCACATGTAACAAGACGTGTTACCTTAACCTTGCCGCTGTTGTTGAACCATTGGATGTAGTAAGGATGTGGATGTGGTCTTGTGGTGAGAGATAGCTTCCTCCACCATCTCCATGCTAGCCAAGTTGTTGCAGCTCCCTCCATCTATGATGACGCTAATAGAACGCTCCTTCACAACTCTTTGTATGGAACAAATTATGCTCTCGATTTTGCTCAGCTTGTGTAACTCCGACACTCAAAACACGTTGAGCAACTAAACATTCATACCCTCAAGATCTTCTACAGCCATGTATTGTGTCTCATGATCGTAATCATCTCCACGTGTTCCTCATGTGTAATAAGAGCCAAAGTCTCCTCATCATAGTCACTAGCGGACTCATACCCACCATCCTCAGTGAGCAATCATCACACGCTGAGATTTGCATTCTCTCAAAAATGTCCTCTTCTCAACGACCGACAAATAATATCACTTGTGTGCCCTGCTGACGCCATGGAAGAAGAAGAGCTCCGGGTCCAGG